>DWGJ01000188.1:0-39829 GCA_018246895.1 Aspitha aspitha aspitha | reverse complement strand
CCTCTGGTATACAAGTGGACCGGCAACCACACCCTTCGGACCGAAACACAGTTGAAACAACCGCTTCACGGCAGTGCAAGGTGTGGCGGTGGTACTTCCCCGGGCGGACTGTATACAAGTTCTACCAGCTACAGGCGTATTCGTCGCTTCATTACGAGCTTTTTATTAAGTTGGTATGTATGTATGTATGTAACTGGTCGTCTGGAAGAGATTGCTGATTAGTGATAAGACCGCCATTTGCACTAAAATGTATTTCTTTGTTTTTTTTTACTATATTGTTTATTACTGGTGTGCAATTAAGACGATATGTATTGTTTTGTATGTATGTTTGTCCGGGCGGGAACAATGCGACTGAAATTTACACCAGTTATCTTTAACCAATTCATCTGAAATTTGGTATACTTACACGCTTATTCTGGATGACAATGCGTCCTTAGCTAAGTGACGTCATTCTAAATTCAATATGGCGGATCATGCAAGATGGCGGACTTGTTTTTCTGCACTACACATATGGGTATCAAATGAAAGGGCCTGCTGGGAGAATACGAAAACTAATACAACGTCATATTAAATCTAAGCTTGTTTTTAAAAAGTAGGTACTTTTCACCGTTAATTTATCGCATTCTCCTGTCCGTCCGTACCCAGCGTGATGGTTAGATGATTCGCTATTTTGTGACCACTACACTGGTACGTACTGGCAGATAAACAACAAAGGGTCCATTTATATTCGCGCGCTATCTCCCATCACCTGTTCATATGCGGCGCTTCAATCAACATGACACAGGCGAACAAATTCTCAAGTCGTTAAATCAGCCAAAAGGAGACGATTGAAAAATACCGGATCGAATTACGAGCGGTCACGCTGCGATAGAAGACGTTTTTTTTCAAATGTTCAAATTCAAATTTCAAATTCATATTCAAATTAAATTGAAATTGAAATTAAAATTGAAATTAAAATTGAAATATATATTTGTCATTAAATATTTGAATTTGAATTGAATTCAATTTTTGTTACGGAAAATATTCTACACGCTTGGGTATCTAATGAATTTACTAATTAATATTTTCTTATCACCCTGTATCGTGTTCCACTGATGGACAAAGACTAGATTCTTATTATACTACATTTTATTATTTCATTTAAATACGAATTTGGATGCTGAGAAGTATTACATTGAATTACAATTTGCAGTAGGTAAGTTCAATTTTGATTAGAAATTTACTCTTATAGACGTGGTTATATGCACCTACAACAATATAAAACAAACATTCTTTATTCTACCCAAAATAATAATAACAATATAACATTAAAATGGTATCCACACATTAAATCCAACAAAAGTTTATTGTGCGTGGGATTCTATACCCATAACCTATGATATTTAACAATCAGAGCCAAGTACTAGACAGGCAAGACATTAAGCGGGTCCGTTCCGATTATAGATCCGTATGTTTCCACAACGAGTCCCCCGAGTGTCGGCTATCGATAGATTTGACTCGCAAATCCCCGCGTTTTGCGACCGCCCCAACACTAACTTATCGAGATAAATATCGACAAAAACAACACGGATTTGGTTAACTGCGGCCGTTAGTGGGCACGGGTATTTTGTTTGTTAACGTAATTGATTTAAATTGTGTGCATTGTGCATAGCGGTCATCGACGTTACGAGAAGCGGCTTATGTACCAGTGTAAATAAATAAATAACTGGGGACAATTCCACACACGGCTGTCTCATCCCAAATTAGGCAATTTAATGCCTGTGTTATGGTAACCGGATAGCTAATAAACATACATATAAACATTCGATATAGTACTTATATAAATATTTTTATTACGTCCAGACACAGAACAAACAAATGTGCTCATCACACAAATGCTTGGCCTACGTGGGAATCGAACCCTCGACCTCCGGCTTTGCAGTCAGGGTCTCTAACCACTCGACTACGAGGCCAGTCAATAATATTTCATATCACACATAAAGATTGTTATTAATCTCAAGGCGAGAAAACGTCCAAGGATATTGCTGTACTCCACAGCTGATTCCCAGGAAGTGTATGCGTCCGGTACTCTCCGGTGGGAGTTCAATTATTCTGAGAGGTCATCAGTGATACACAGTCGCGCGAGTTCACGAATCTTTTGTACTTTGCAACATATTCAATGGCACCTTCAAGTTGCTTGAATTGCAAATTGATGAGCAAAATTTCTTTTGCAATTGAATCGTGCTATTAGTATTCATGATGAAGTGCATCGAGACGGACGTGCGTCGTGTGCCGCACTCTATCATAGCATATTGAGGCTGATGCTATGAATATCAATGGCGCCAGGGAATTAAGAACTCGCCGAGTAACTTGAATGTATTAAAGATAATTACTAACAGTTGTTGGTATTCAATAAAATTGTCTAAATCTATACTAATAGCTGAAGAGTTTGGTTGAACGCGCTAATCTCAGGAACTTCTGGTTCGAATTGAAGAATTATTTTTTTGTTGATAAGTCCAATTATTGAGGTAGGCTATAGGCTATATAACATCACGCTATGACTAATAGGAGTGGAGTACAATTAAAAATGTTGCAAAAACGGAAAATTGATAACCACGCGGGCGAAGCTGCGGACACAGCTAGTCTACTATAATGGCTATGTAATGTTTTTAAATAAAGTACGTTTTAAGGACGGAGTATGACGAACTTGGCAACCCTCATTTCAGTGCACATGACCATATGGTGGTTATTCAATATTCGGCAAGGTGTCCTTTGAGCAAGGTGCTTGTAGCATCTGCACACACGCCCCTTGCGCTCAAACGAGAATCACGGCTAAATCAATGCACCTGCTATATTAATGACAGCCACCGCACCTATAAATATTATGCAGATCTTTTCTTTGGTACCTAAGTATATTCTACGAGGGGCTTTTTTATCATTTAATTTATAATATTTTATTACCGATGACGCTAAATGATTTTTTAACGTTTTAAATTTTTTACAACGTGTTGGAACACTAATGATATTGTTCTACAGTAAAAATAGCTCTGATAAGTAGACCGGCAACATGTACCAATCGAACAGATGTTGGATTGTTCGCTCGCGCAAATAAAATCCAATGTTTCTTAGTAATCCGTACTTTAAATTTTATTGTTTAACACGTGTTCCTTTATAAAATCCGGTGTCTTGATCACGCAAACGCGTTAATGGAATCAATGACCGATAGGTAGGACGCACCCCTTCAGTTGTTTGCGAATTGGAAAATTTATTAGGTTTCCCCGACATTCGCGCATTTGGGTCATCTGGACGAGTTCCAAATATTCCGTTTGACACGAAGTACCTGTAATTCACCTAACCCCGGTTACACGAGTAATACGTAACAGGATTATTACTATTTTTGATCATGTTTTTAAATAATCATTATACGTTGGTGATGTAAATATTTGCCATTCTTCACGCGTGTTGTAATTATAGTCGTCAGATATTTATATAGTCATTAGAGGAACTAACTGGTAAAAAGTTATGTTAGAACAATGGAATAAATTATTCATTCCCATAACGCTGTGAAAGAAAAGTAGTAGCTACAGCAAAAAGCTTTTCCTTTATCTCCGTAACACAATAGGCAGACGTGAAAGACGTGCTTTCAAGCTGCACCATGAGAAAGAACGTTTAAGTACCTATGACCATGAAGGTTTCTAAAGAAACAGAATTCTTTCAGTCTTCATTAAAGATTCAAAAGGTTTGCTATCCAAAAAAGGTAATTATGTTATGTATGGGTACTTTATTTGGGCAAGAAGTGTTTTTATTTGATTCAAATTAAAACCAATTCGATGTTTGTTGTCTCTTATACAATATTAAATATTATGCTTATAATTTACCTACAATATATATTATGAACAAATGATACTATATTTTACTGTGAATATCTGCATTTAAATATCAATAACCTTCCTTTCTTAGCATCCTCTACACAACCTCCAAATTGTAAATATACATTCTTCTTATTCAATATCTAGCATTAATAACATTTTCATATCATAACAGTTTAGTATAGTAACACAATAAAAAAATAATAATGTAGGTACCTTTTTCATTAGCTAAGATAGCGCGGTAAGTGGGTATTTGGGTTCGATTGTTAACCTTTGACATAAATATGTGGCAAAAAGTATGTCTGGCTGCGTTATTACTCTCCGCTTGGGTTGGGAACAAAGCGGGGCGGGATGGGGTGCGATGCGTCATCATGACCCTCCACTACGTACCCACCCCTACCCCCTACACGACCCCAACATCGATCGGTCCTGCGGTCTCTAATGCCATGCGCAAAGCCCGCCCTTTTTTGTTTGTACTATTATGATTTTATCTAAATTTTCTATGTTGTATAGAAACTAGTATCGATATTATATTTTCCATTGAAAAATGGCTAATTGTACATAGGTACAACATTCCGATATAATTTCAGCGATGGTATCATCATTATGATACCATCGCTGAAAATATTCAATTATGAAAATATGCTGTTATAATTAGTACTCACTGGCATTCGTTCATGATTTCTTCCTGCGAGCGAACCTGCACAGGAGCAAGCTTTTCCACACTCTCCTCGTAGTTTCCGAAGCACTTTGTGATTTTCTCGTCGAACGTGTTCACCAAATCTTCCAGCGACCCGGAGAAAGTCTCCGTGAAATTGTCTCCTTCACCATTTTGCAAATTGTCCTGTTTACACTTCACCGGTTTCGGTTCGTCATTATCGTTCAACTTATTGGAGTCGGTATTTATTTTACTCATTTCACTTTTAAGATTCTTAATATTGTTCAAGCGGATATCGTTGCCGTTAATAGTCTTTTGCGGATAGTCAGCAGTGGAGAGACAGTCGTCGGCCTCTTCGATTTGGGCAAGCGGCGCTTCGAACTCTAGTTCGGCCATCCTGCCAGCCGCTTCTCGCATGACCAAACGTCCGCCCGCGCCGTTTATCGCGCGAACACTGCGCTGCCGCTGCGCACTCCCTCGCTTTGCCGTGCCAACTATGTCGCGCGCATATCACAGGCGCGTATGCTGTACTGACGCGCCTGTGTCGATCTGCTGAAGATGCTACAAATTGAAGATTGAAGGTAATATACGCTTCGATCAGGTGGATCTAGTGCATGAAATATAAAAAAAAACCTATTTCGTTTAATAAGATAGTCAGCCCATTACAGCTATTTGTTCGCATTGAATATAAGCAAGTACTTAAGTAGTTAATTAAAATTGATCTCAGCAAATTCGGCAAAATTTTTTATTATAAACAAGCTTTAGCTTTTGAAAAACAGATTGAAAGCGATAATACATAATATGCAGAGTATAAATATAAATATGAGCAAATATAATAGGAACAACAAAAGTAGATAAAATAAACAGAATAATCTAACTACATTTTGGAGGTAATTGGAAAAATGCGTCTTTTTTGAACGAATAAATAATAATAATAATAAAATCGTCAGACGCCCCTGGAATAAAGCTTTCGTTTTTGCTATTTTCCTTAGGTATTCAAGTATACGTTAAAACACATTATTTCTAATAAAATTGCAGTATAGAACCGATACATATGAAGTGTGTATAAGGAACACTTAAGGATATTGTATAAATACCTATGTATTTGATTAGAGCTGCGGAAGTCACTGTGTAAGTACCTACAATGTCCAATATTCAATTTTTATAAGCTTTCTTTAGACTATACTGAAAAGCGGATTAATTAAAACGTTCGAATCTTAATTGCAACCTTGCGATCCCGGGAGGAGTTGTTAGTTATTAATATAGGTACATATTGCATAAACTATACATATTGCAAACATAGTGTTATTAAATTCAATGTAATGTAATGTATTTTTAGGTTTATCGTCTAATGTTACCTACAATAAAAACAAACACGAAACGTCAACGTCATACGATTTTGGTCATGAATAACGTTGATTGTCATTCCATTCAAATAAATTAAACGTAAGTACGTGTAAACTTGAAAAATGAGATAATAAAGTTATTAAGTATCCAGTTAGACATTAGTTGATCTTATTATTTAACAATAATTAGTGAAGCTTTTTACTTTACAATGGCAATACAAGTCCAGTACGAATTTGATAGAATAGTCCAATAGAGTGTACTTTACTCTTTGGTCCAATATTAGATTGTTCAAGACGATACTGACATTTGTTTGACAATATCACTTGACAACTTGACATACAATTTCAGTGAACGAAAATGTAAAATTGTCAATTACAATTTTACAATGTTTCAATTCCGCATAATATTTTAGAGATTATTTAGCAAAATCGTAATGTATTTTATAAAACGAAATCCAGATATTAAATCGATCTGCTCATTTATAAGGCTCTACAGGTAAACGTGGACTTGAATGTTTATTACTTAACGTTATAATATGACTTATATCTAAGATGTTTCTTTTTCTACTTTCAGTTTAGGCAGAAAATCTCATTACGATGTATTGAATTTACGAAGGAGCTGTAGCGATAAAGAAATAAAAGAGGCGTATATTAAAATGAGCAAAGAAGTGAGTTTTTGGTTACAGATCATTTCAAGTATAATGTCTCATACTAAAAATACCTTTGGGGGCTGTACTCAAAGAATGATTCAGCGTTTATGAGATGAACAACGTTTCAGTATAAAACCATTTTTTCATTAACTGGCTCATAGGTTAACAAACATGATTGCTTGTGGTTATTAACCATTAAAATGTGACTGGTTTCTAACCATCTCATGGAAATTTATTCACGGATATGAAAAATTTTTGCATACTGATCATCAGAAAATAAGCTAAATAAACCCTGATCCAAAGATAGAGCTCAAGTACTTAATGAAGCAATATGTTCTAATATGTATGTTGTCATAATTCACTTTCCTGGCACTTGTGCTCTCATCCCTTGTCAGTGTCCTGTTTGTAAAAGAAACCTAGGTGTGACAATATAAATATTATTCAGCAAATATTTGTTGCAATTTCAGTACCATCCAGATAAAAACAAAGATGTTAAAGCTCAGGAACAGTTTGTTCGTATAGTTGAGGCCTATAATGTCCTCGGCAAACCTGGGAGCAGGGCCCAATATGATGCTATGACTGATGTTGAATCTACAGCCTCTTATGTTTATAGAACACATGTACCATATAAGTATGTTGTATTTATAATTTTTGGAACCCTTATAATGTGTATTAAAACTGTTTGCCAATCATCATACTCAATAGCGAAAAAGGGCTATATTAGTTCTTCCTAAATTTTATTTACAGATAAGAAAATTTTGAATTGTATGAAGCCTCCAAAAAAAGAAAAAACGGATTTTATGTCTATTTGTGGTTTTTATTCTTAGTAGCATCTTAGCTTGCTGTTTTGGTTGGTAGTTTTTAAGAAAAACATGAAATTTGTCATAGTACAAAAATAAATTGTAAATGACATGAGATTTCAAAACTAGAAAGATTTTCATAATTTTCATGTCAATCAATGAATATACTTCATGGGTGGCTCAGCCGTCAGCATTGTAACCTGGAAGCCTATGACTAGGGTTATTTAGAGTTTGTAGGGTGGCTTCGAATCCCACCCAGGACAAACATTTGTGTGTTGAGCACATTTGTTTGTTCTCTGTCTGGGGGTAATAAAAATATCTATATAAGTACCGTAAGTACATACATAATACATACGATATAAAAATATAGTATGTATTATGTATGTTTATCAGCTGTCCGGTTACCATAATACAGCATTAAATTGCCTAATTTTGGATCAGACAGCCGTGTAAGGATTGTCCCCAGTTATTTATTTATGTATAAAAAAAAAAGTTTAGTAGGGCTCTGATCTGAATAATTCTGGTAGTCTGCTTTCGATGTTCATCAATATGGAGCACTTGTCACCTATGTCAGTGTTTTATAGTTATCATTAGCTCTTTTACCAGTAAATCAATGAGCAAATCAAATCAGACTTCTGGTATTATGTTATATTTTTTATACTTTTAGTTTAAGAAACAACCCACACTACGGTTACTATCAGAATCACAGTAAAGATACAAGTGATGATAAAACATCATCAGATTCATATTATGGAGTGAAGGGATACAAGAGAGTGCCCAATTATGTCATTACTTTAATATGTGTTGGTATTGCCGCAGTTGGTTGCATATTACAATTAGTTATTATCAGGTATGTTGAAGATATTGATGTTGCCACACTGCAGTTGCACATATATTCTAATAAGGTTTTAAAAGAATTTCTAACAGGAGTGTGGCAACACCATAACACCTATTAATGTTCCTCCAACAATCTCACTATACTACAAATGTTAATGCTCAAGTTAAAATTTTGCTATCAAATTGTGAATGAGTTTATGTCTTAAAAACATAATTTTATATGTTTATTGTCATCGTTTCTATAACATTCCATTTAAAAGAGTGTACATTAAATATTTGTGGGTAGTACAATTTTTTTTAGGCTACTAATATCATTTTCATATAAAAATAAGCTTTTAATCAGTGACAATAATTATGCCAAACAATTTCACTTGTAGACAAACATACTCACTGCATAATCGAAAGAACATTGAGAGATCCATAATGTTGGCTGAAGAACTAGAAAAAGTTCGTGAGGCTGCCAGAGGCAAATCTAATGAAGTAAGTGCTTAATGCCGTACATAATTTCCAATGTCGTGGCATGACTTCTGTAAAATTTATTATAGATCAGGGCACAAGTAGCATATTTATAACAGATATGATGCATACACATATAATTATGGTTTTATTACTACAAAGTACCCACAAAATAACAAAGGTGATTGCAATATGCCATTTTAAACAGTACGTCATATAACAGTAATAAAATATGTTGCCATAACTAATATCTATACCAATATTATAAAGCTGAAGTGTTTATTTAGTAGAACACTCTAATGTCAGGAACTACTGGTTTGAATTGAAAAAATATTTTTATGTTGAATAGTCCACTTATTGAGGAAGGCTATAGACTATTTCCAAGCGGACCGAGCTGTGGTTACAGCTAGTTGTTTGTAAATCAAATAGGACAAAGTATTTGCATGATTCATGATTGTGTTTACCGTACATTTCAGATGCAGACACGCGTGCTGATGGACAAGATAGTGACGGCTGCGAACCCGACAGTCGCCACCGCGTCTCTGGGGCAGGCGCTGGCCGACGAGAAAAAGTGATTCATATTATATATTTATGTTAGAATATTATATTTATGTTAAAATATTATATTTGTGTAAAAATTACATCGGTACAGCAAATTAGTATCACTGACAATCATGTATTTTTTATTGTGCAATAGGCTTGTGTTTGATTGCGAATTCACCTGATGATGGAGATATAATCCAGTCCTTCATCAGGAGATACTGCTTAAAGATCTCTCTCTCTCTCTCTCTCTCTCTCCCTCTCTCTCTCTCTCTCTCTCTCAACATTTTGCAGTCTTCTTTCTTTTTTCTCATGTGATCCGTCTGAATTTGTTTGCTCATTAATGAAGCTGGCAGGTTTAAAAACACTGATGGGCGACAGTATTGTCTATGTCAATAATTCGTTTAACCTAAGCGCATATATGCGCTATACAATATAGCCTATGTATAGGCTTCAAACCATTAGTAGAATACATTTTAAAGGTGACAAGGATAATAGGTAACAATAAAGATAATTATTTATTTTATTTGTAAAACATTGTTTACTATCACAAGAGAATCATTTTCTTAGCTTTTTGAATATATTCAGTGATCACATTCGCAATGATACTGCACTTTGACAGTGCTTTGTTGTTTACTACAGTTTGTTAAAAGAATATTTACTGTATAATTTTGTTGTTATCTTTGTACAAATATTAACGGTAGTGAATAAAGTAAATTGTAAATTTATTATTATATTTCATCCTTGTTATTTTTTCATTAGTAGAATATAAATTGCATAGATTCATCTACCTCAAATGTTTGTAGATACGTCAATTCGTGGCCTATATTTTAGTATTTCTTGTTAATATTCTATTTGTAATCATCTTTAATGTAGTGATAGTAAATTGTGATAGCAGAATATTAACTGTAATATGTAATGTACCAACTGGTGATAATTGTTATTATTATCAATACAATTATTATGATTTTTCAGTAGAATATTTTAAGATATTAAGCGATATATCTTTATCCGTACACGTTTTTGACACAAGGAAATGGGCATGGACCACTCAACACCATGTGGTCCTCATTTCCATTTGCCATTTTTATGAAATAAATAAAAAGTGAATTACACTACTTTACCTATTTCTGTATGACCAAAAAATTGTACAAAATACGAGACAATAGTACAATGGAATGTATTAACTACAGTAGTAACAAAGTAGTAACTACAGTAGCGGATTAATAAGAATTATAACAACCCTTTCATTGGGCTTCACAGGAAATCGTCGGATATAATGTTGCATGAATTGGAAGTGAACAAAGTTTACTGTGGTTACGATCAGTCCACCGAGGCACAGTCGAGAGTGGGGCAAGCTATCAGAAACGTTATATCATATCTTTGTTGATCTTATTTTTGTAAAAAACCTTCATGTAGTTAGTGAAGAACTGTGATCTGTTAATAAATTTATTGAGTAAAAAATAATACATTTCAATGGAGTTTTTAATGCAGATACTAGTGGTATTAGGAATTTAGATATTATATAAATTTGTATGCATCAGACCATATTTATAATTAACCATTTTTTATTTTTAGAGACTGAAACTTATTTCTGATTAAGATCAGACATGAATTGTGCTAATTTCTATATACTAAGCTCTTTATCAAGCACAGCTATTTTCTAAGTGATCCCGGTTCCGTATCTATATTATATTGTTATCATTATTAGGTAAATGTATGGAAACTGGTATTATATCTTAAGTACTTGCAGATAATGCTCTTTGGATCATAAACAAGTCTATCCTACACTTGATACAGCTACCCTAGGCTTATAGTTTGTTCAAACAACATTTTAACATAGACCCTATCTTCGTTGTGCGGAGGCTCGGGCACTATGAGCGGTTGGCCGTCCATCTTTATATCTTTATAGGGGGCGCTGTAAACGCACGTGTATCCGAAACGCTCCGCTGACATCGCCGAGTAAGCGCTCGATGTATCCAAACGCATTAGTCTGATATTTCGTTGCAATGTTGCCGCCCTGAAATTATATTTTTTAAATCATTATTTTGCCAAATGTGTATGGAGCTGCGGGCATGTATAGGCAATGTCGCGAAATTTAAAGAAAAACAACGCTTTAAGTTATACTCGGATCACTCATTTTCATATTTGGAATTCTAAATTACCATGGAAATCATCAGGTATGCTTTCACGTGATAATGAATCTCTTAAAGAGATGACCTAAATCATCACAAACTTCTACTATCGATATTATACGAATACGATACGATGGTTATCTAATCTGTACCCGAGCAATATCAGTATCAGAAAACAAAAGATAAATGGCAAAATGACACCAAGTCTTAGCATTTTAAATGGCGTCCAATTTAAATGGGGCCATAGCGACATCTATCATGTATTTTCCAGACTGACATAGTTGTCAATGTACGAAATAATTTAAACACTACCAAAAAGTGATATTCATTGTTTATGGTATTATGAACTTTATATATCTGTGAAATAAGGTTTAAATTGACATGTAGATATCGTTCGTAGTGAGGTGTGTAAAACATGACCTTCATTGAGTGTATATACCTTATAATGAATAAAAGAATTTGAATTTGAATTTGTGTGATGCTCTCTTCTTATCACAATAAATTTAAGTAGCATGGGCTGTAACTAATCACCAATTTGTTAAGTTCATAAAAACGAACTCGACTGGAATAAATCAATTTGTCATATTGTAATACATTTTATAATGTTCATAACTGTTTACTGAATTAAATTATCTGGTTGTTAAATGCACTAAACAGATTTCATACAATTCAGATAGGAGTCAGAATGTTTTTGGTGTGGATTACTTACTCTGTGACTTTCAACAGCGCTTTCATGATCCCTTTGCGTCTCCATTTAGGGTCTGTGGCTGCAACTTTCACTTCCACCAGGTTATCTTCATGGGGGAATCGTTCCCACAGTCTCGCTTCGCTTTCTCTCCGCGCCAAGATGTAGAGGATTTTTTGGAATTTCGGATTTTTGCATCTTTGTGCCTGACTGAGTAGGTCGTTGCCATTTTGGTCCTGGAATTCGTAGATAATTGCAATAAGTGTGGTCCGATCGTATTAGATTTCGTAATTGCTGAAAAACTAAAAGTTCGTCTTCATTTATACAGCGTCACCATAAAGCATGTAGTCTGTTTAGTACTTTGTCAGCGTGCCTTACCCTGTTACATTAACAACTTTAAAATGTTACCCTAAAACGGGAATTATGGTTTATGAATTATTACGACAAAATGATCTTTATATTGATAAGCTTCTGATTTCGTTTCGTTCCGTTTATATTGATAAGATTTAGATGCTTTTAAACGAAAAGTAAGTAGAACATCTACCCAAGTGTCTTTGCTACCTCTTTCAAGGGACATACGCCGCTGATCATCACACCGACGATGTTATTCTCTCGATCGATAGCTTTAAAGGACAGCCCTTCCATCAGGGAATGCGAACAGTATTCTTCTACTTCGGAACACGGGTCGGTCTCTGAAGTGCACAGCGCGACAGCTTTATTAAGTGGCTCGTCGATGTAAAACGTTCTGGAATTTTTAATTTATAATGGCTTATTTTGTGTTCTATATTCGAATTGTTCAGCATTTCTGTAATCCTATAATGGATTATACGCTTAATTTTTCTAAAACTTTTGTTAAATAATAGTTTCTATTGTAAAGAAATATAGTTTAACTGCTTAATATTATGAAAATTAAACACTGTAATCGATAAAATTATGAGCTAATAATCATGTACAATATAGGTACAACCTTCTAAGCAATTCCATGACATTATCAGTATCTTTTTCTTCCACAGGAACGATGCGATACAAGAACTCTTGCGCCATGACCGGGTCGATTTCTAAACAAAAATGTGACAATTCTATTAACAATTGAATTTAAAAATAAAGGAGGTTATACAACCATTTATTATCGTTCGTCAAATAAGTTGCTAAACCTAAATCGCGAAGTCTTCACGAATGCGAAGCTTCTTATAATGGCGTGTATGGTTGATTCTAAAGTCATAGGGATAATAAATAACAATATCTTAGGTCACCTTCAGACACAGCCATCTGGTCCCAAATTAGGCAGTCTGTTTTTGTGATGGTAACCAGACGATTGACGATATATCGCTACAAGGCGTGAATTCATTGACAACTTTCAGGGCAGATATTTTTAAGCTTAAATTCTATTGCAATATAATATAATTTTTTTAATATAATTTTAATATAATTTATTTGCAAATTTAATTTTATCAAGTAAGTAACAATATCGATTTATATAAACTAAATAAATCAGACATTCAAAGAGTTTACCGATAACTTGTTAATGTATCGTCTTGCATTCAGATATTGTATTGTATTTAGGATTTCAAAATATATATAGCTATAGATATTTTACAATCAGAAACAGAAGAAATACGCGACCCCAGAACCCGCGACTCGACAGTTCGTTTCACTACCACAAGCCAGTAACGATTTGATCTGGTGTGTTCAGGTCAGGTAATAGAGAATAACTGCACAGGTAAATCTTTATAATATTATTATATTATGCTTGATATAATCAACTGTTTTACCTTATATTATATAACAATCTGTAAATCAATGTCGTGAAGCTATAATTATTATTATCTATCGATGTACGATACGATACGAGTATCTGTTAACATTATTACGTTGGTACCGAACCTACCTACCTTTATAATTATATCGCAGAATCACAAAGGATAATGAAATCAGTTATTTAATAGCGATTTAAGTGTTTAAATACCTACGAAATTAAAAAGTAAATATGATAAATACATTTTAATTATCGTAATATATTTAAATATTATTATGGCCATGTTTATTGCCACAATGTTGGAATTGTCATCGGACTTGGTTTTTGCTGGATAGAGACAGATTTAGAAACTTATTTACGAGTAGTTTTTGGTAGAAAATAGCGCTTTTACTGGTGGTGGGAAATCTGTGAAAATATCCGGGAATTCTTAAAGGGAGGATTTCGGGGTGTGTGGCATTTCCGCTCAAAACCTCTCTTTCCCTCTTCCTTTCCTTCACACTCCTGGGACGCGTGGTATGTGCGCCAACCTGCGGCCATTATTAGTAAATCACTTTTTGAAGCTTGTAATGTCTTCTTAAATAAATAACAGATTATTGAATTGTGTATCTACTAGTATACTCGTAGATACACAATTTCGATACGTATATGTATCGAAAACTACTACGTATGTACAGAAAATTATGATAAATAGATAGCTACATAATGTAATATATTTCTACGCAGTCCTCGTAATAATATCTATTAAAATTTAACTTGTTTTGACCGTGAGAACTTAAATGATGAGGTTAATTATGTTTGGGTGATAATTTCATGATCAATTTAGAGTTAAATGGGTAAACGTTTTGTTTTTATCTCATTGTTATTTATATAACGTATAAAATAATCAGTAAAAATAAAAGGCATCTGTTATAACTTAACTAGTAAATTGTAATAGATAACATAAATCTATATAAAAATTTACATTACCGTGAACAGCCAAATGTAGTTACTGTTCCAACCACACCAAGAGAAAAACTACCTGTCAATTTGAATAACTACACCTGATCTCATCTGATTACATAGAAAAATAACCGTAAAAATCAGCATTAAACAGGCGTAATACTTGTAAAGCAGTAAATAAAATCTTACCTCTTATCGTAGTAGGTACACGTAGTTAGTAGTACACGCTAATAAAACTGACTACCTAGTATGACTGACACTAAAGTTAATATTTACAATGTAAACAAACACGAAAGCATTGAATGGCATAGAATTTATTGTTATTACATAAACGGATTAAATTATATGTTGGTGAATGTTGTTTATCAACATTCGTATCACACGCGCGCACTCTGGCACAACAATTGTGTTTTGAACGTGTGGCGCGTTTACATCATAACGGTGAAAGATAAAAATAGATAACTCGCTAGTCAACGTGAATCATTATTCGATACTGAAACGCAAATCGATTACGTTTCGAACCTTTTGATTTTACGTTGAAATGGGAAATACAAATATTTCTTATAATAATTAATATCTTTGACGGTACTTAAGCACGAGTATTTGGTACCAATATAAAGATTTCTGTTAACCAATACAGTCATTTACAATCTCAAGATTTTAAGTTGTATTAAAATTATCTAATAGATTCAGTGTAGCTTAAGGAGTTTGCTTTTTGCAAAAACATCGATAATTTAATCCTTCGAGATTGATCATTACATGCAAGTATACATACATACCTGCTTGTATATTGCATATGTATTGCTTTGTAAAACAAAACATCTTATAACTTCGTCGCAACTTATAACTTCGTCGCAAGACGCTCATGTGGTCGAATCGATCACACGCAATGGTTATTTTTAATAACTTTACCGCTTTGTAAATAACTTCACTTGTGTCCGATTAATTCACTTTATTAATGCGCTCGAAGTTAAAGTACACTAAAAATTAAATTCAAGAGGAAAGCACACTGTTCTCTATCACATGTATTATTATATCCAAATTAGTATGTACTAATCGTACATACTTATTTGGATATAATGAAAATTTGCTAAATCGGAGGCTGCATTATCGCTTACCTATAAAAACATTAAAAAGGCTGGTAGAAAAATTAATAACAATTTCGTAAATAATTTTCCCAAGAAGACGAGGTTGCGGATAATAGGTGTATAGATACAACTTTTTGCGCATTACATTTTATATTTGCGGTATTTTTATCATTTCCTATTTGGAGTTTCGGGCCTCTTGACCACACTGCGGTTTTTTTCGTGCAAATTATTTTTGTAGTATTGTTTCAGTAAATTTAAACTATTATCTATTAGCGGAAGTAGGAACGTACCGATCTACCAGTTCTAGAGAATTTTTACGTTTGTGAATATTGTAACAGCTTGTGATAAAAATAATTAATAGATATTATAAAGCGCTCATTGTATATTAGAGAGAAATAATTCTACAGTTATTTCTTTCTATGTTCTAAGTTGATCTCCATAATCGCCCTGATCATACAAAACCAGTCCACTATCCTGAGTCTAGGGCTCTGCGCTTCTCGCCTGCAGTCTTCTTCATCGATCCTCGCGTTATCTAATTTAACTCATTCGGGTTGGTTACTGAACTACAAAACCCAACTGATTTCACTTATTTCTGTTCTAGTATCTTTTATATTTCTTTTAAATTATATTTTAAGGAACAAGTATTTATGTATGTCCCGATTGGTTAAGTGTTTATCGTGCCTTGAATCGAATCAGTCGGTTTGAAGGGTTAAAAACATAGGTACCTACTATAATAAGCAATTTCTCTTAACTTAACTTAACTTAACTTTATATTTGGTATTATCTAATTTTTTCTCTAAATCAACTGATTGGTTTCTGTTTGGCAATGATCATACTTAAGATTACTATATATAGGTACTGTAAATGCGCAAGATACTAATGAAAACAAATAATTGGTAGGTAATTAATTTTCATTTTATTGCATAATAAGAATTACAATTTCAAATATCCTACATAAAACAGTTTTTTTTGGCTTTTAACAATTTGATTAAAATGTATAGGTAGGTAAATAATTAATTTTAACACGCCAGGTACATATATGAGCGTCTTAGCCAATATCAATATCAAATTTTCCATCACAGTCATAATTCCTTTAAAAATTAACTACGTACAAGAAAGTATATATGATCTAAAATGACAACTACTCCACGGTTTATAGGAATGTATGAGTTTTACCAGCAATTTTTTTGGTATTACATAATGTACATAGCTAGATATTTATCTGTGACAGGCATTCCAAGTATTCAAACTATCTATATCTTCAAATGAAGTTGTTTGTCTACATTCTAAAAGAAATTAACATGCTTTGTAAACTAATCATTGTGTTCAAACACATCCAACACTTCAGTAAAACGCTCTAAAATTGTGTTGTTTTGTGACATTGGGTAGTTATGAGTCGAGATCGAAGAAACAAAATTCTACACTTAAAGTAAGGTCTTATTTAACAATGTGATCATTTAATCCCTTTTATCTATTTGTTTGATCTTGCCGTTTCTACTTTCCATGGCGGAGTTTTCAAAATACTATAGATTTTAAAATAATATATCTAATTTTAAATAGTCACTGGAAATGTGCAGCGAATTAGCTCGAATCGTTTCTATTATTTGTTGACCAAAAACTGTTTATTTGTAAATCACAACCGTAAAACAAAATGGTATAAAATTAATGTGTAATTTATCGTATTTACATAATATTACACAAAAACTACCTCTCTTTTGACTGAAATAATACCTATATATCGTGGAATATGCAATAGCACAAACGGAACTATTTGCTAAGTGGTGTATTTCGTATAAATGTATATATAAGTAAGAATAGTAATAAAATGCAATATAATTATAGTAAGACAGTAACGTTTATGAGCCTCTTCCGTTTAGACGTACAATATGTGTTATTTCTTCTTGATACAACTGTTGATGTATGTAAAGTATATAAGCAATAACTACTTTACATCGATAAATGTAATACTAACATGACTCCGTTACTTCTTCGTACGTTTTACCAACGTTTTGTTCCGCTTCCTGAAAGTCAAAAAGAGATTGCTATATTATTTTCGGTGGGACTGTCACTGACAGGCTGATAATAAAGAACTGACTTAAAATACTGTTATCGATAACGCCTATAATTTATTTCATAGCCAAGAAAAGTAATATTTATTTTACTTTTATTTTATTCACTATTGCTAATTCTGTTTGCTAAATATTTTACTCTACTGTTACTTACAGATATCTCCTTGTTTTCACAGCTCCTTGATGTAGACCCGGGCTTCCTCGTGGGGCGGGCCGGGGTGCGGGGCGTACGCGAGGTCTGCGTACAGCAGCGTGTAGACATTCTTGTAGTGCAGGCGCTCCGCCGCCGCCGCGGAGAACGCCGAGGTGGTGTCCATCCGCATAGCGCCTGCGTTTATCTCGCGAGCTAAACGTCTGTAATGAAAATTATGTACGTCCGAAATAATCGCCAGTAAAATGCGTAACAAAATAAATACAAAGACACCAGTTATAACTCTACGGTTTCCTGCTGATTTCCATAGGCGATTATTTCACTGACTGATGTGTGAAATAAGAGTATGCATGGAGAGTGATGAATTTGGAAAAATCTCGTCAAGTCATTCATTCCAGTTCAGGCGCTCATCATTGCACCCTTGGCAGAACATGTTTGCCATTCAAAGATTTATTTTCTTATATACTCTCTGTTTTTAGAAGGATCTGTCGATTGCAACTTCAACTCTTTAAAACTCAGAGTTGAATCGTTAAAAGTTTGTTTGTATATTGATTCGTTGCGATGTACTCGTATGTATTGTATGAGTTGGCAGCAAGATAAAGTAAAATACTTCCATTCAGATTATTTAAGTAATCATTAACAGTACTTTCCAGATGTATTATACAAAACAGAGTACCTACATAGGGTGCCTATACAATAAACAATTAAATTAATTACACTCCAGCTATTCTTAAATAAATCAATAGAAATGGTGTCTATTGAATCTTTTCATCATATTTCGTCCGCTCTAAGGAGGAATGAGACAATAAAGAAATCTGTTACGACTGATAAATTATTGGAGACTAAAAGATTACATAATATGCATGAGTGTAAAATCTCTAAGGAGGTAAATGTTACCGCGATTAAAGACGAGATTAAAGTAATTGTTGTCTTTGTGTACAAATTGAATGACATTCAATTGTGAATAATAATAATAATTATATAAGGCGTGCATAAACTTCCGGGTTGACATAATTTTGTACCTTTATAACAATATGGATAATACAGGTACAGGAAAAAACTCAGTTCTCACGTTCAGAGTAATGTTGTTAAATTAGTGTCATTATCTGTTTGTTTCTAAAACAAATCAGATGATATTTACAACTGAGGAGGGTAGTGTTAAATATCAACTGAGGAGAAGGGATGATTAAATGACCATTTAATTTGGTTACATAGAGAACGTAGCTCTGTCCGTTTTAGTCTATAAGAGTGTGATGAATTTTTTTGTTAAAAGATCCTATAAGTTTGTTAACAAATATTTTTTTGTACTATTTACCCCTTAAACCATATGAACAATCGTGTTATAAGAATGATGTACATTTCTAGTGAGAAAATAAAAATATCATTATTATTCTACGATGCAGTAATTCGAGTTAACACGGTATTCATGTTGTCTGTCTGCTACGTCAAGTTACAACTAAACAATGGTATTGCATGAAGTAACAAAATAAATAACGAGTCTGTCTTCGTGATGTTATTATTAAATCATAAACCCATTCATGTCGCGAGCGCTGATAATCATTGTGGTGATCTAATGTATCTACAGATATAGAATAATAAACTAATTATATCGTATTATTGTATATATTTGAATTTAGATTATGTAATGAGATCAATAGGAATTATTCAAATCATAACATTTAACAAGGACTACTATTAAATAATAGTCTGTATTAAACGACGATCTGACGATCTGAAGAATCTCGTTTTGACTCTACTAAAATAAATAAAACAGTTTTATGGAGGTTTCATTATTTTGTGTTTTCTTCTTGTGCGAGATCGCTACTCGATAAAAGATGGCGCCACAAGTACTTTCAATCGGTGTCGAAGTTTTCTTCACATGTCAATATGTAAGATACCTACTAATTTAAGCCAAACAGAGCATGGCGGCGCTATCACTCGCGCGTATTATAAAAAATAATATATTAAGGCTAACTTGATTCGATTTCTAACAATACCGCTCACTTCCGCAATTAACAAAAGACAAGAATTGTATCACTTGATTTATGCAGTAGGTACTTATATCTTTTTGAAAAAAACCGTATGTATTACATATTATGAGCATAAGATATTATGTAACGCGGGGTTTGACCTTGACGTTCAGTGGGACAATACCACCGCAGTGGGACAATACCGCTTTGGAACAATTCCTCATATTTTACATTTTTTTTTACAAATATTCTATTTGTGGAACAGTTACGTATTAGTTCAGAGTTACACTTTCTCATGTACTAGTACTTACTTATTCTGGTAATTTCAAATTTTCATGTCAAAATATCTGTTTGCTATGCGCATGTGAAAGTGGATGTATGTAGTGATGTACTCACAATAAACAACCAATTCCGAATATGTTTCCCTGTCTTGTCTGTTTGTTCTGGCTAATCGCTGAAACGGTTAGACCGATTTCGAAAGGACTTTCACCGGCAGATAGTAGACATTATAAGAAGTAATTGAGACTATTTTCATTGATAATACTTATATTATATTTCATAGCTAGCTAATCTCTTCCATTACACCTAATATTGGTCATGAAAGGGATAAACAATTTAGAGAAAAGTATTCAAGAGGAACTTCAGGTAAAGTAAGTCTTTATAAACACGTGTATTTATATATGTGTCAAGGCTGGTACCTACAATCATTATTATTGTTAGACCCAGTTTACTTCTGCGAAGTAAAAAAAACATTAAAAGATTCCGAAACCTATTAATTAATAAATTTATGTAACTCATAACCAGTTCAGGTTTTTTAGAGCTTATAAGGTGCTCGTTGTACAAAATTGTCCGAAAAAAAACGCAAAAACAAAAACAATGCAAAAAAGCCGTATCCATATGATTGACCTTTATCTCTTGCTGGTACGAGTAACACGAAGTAGACAAGAACAGTTTTATTATTTAAATTTCATGCTTTATTTAAATTGCTACGAAATATTAATAGCGGGTTTCCGTCAGCGACATTGTGACCACTATATACATATGTCAATTGTCGTATGCTCTATTTGAACTCGTACAAGCGTGAAATGTTTACATTAATAATAGAAACCACGAATACTATCTGAATCCATTTCAGATATACCCGAATCAATGATTTTGCTTTTTGAAAATATGCACCGAAAATACTGAAAAGTCGTAAGCCGTTGACAGTTCTAATATCATTAACATCGTCAACATCATTAACAAGAACATCATCAATAGATTTATGTTTTAATTAGTGACCTTGTTACGTGTCATTTTTCAGTCATCGTTTTAATGACCTACATTTATATAATGTTAAAATTTAAATGTATTAAGCTCATATGACACATGTTATCATTAATATCCGATCGGTTAAGTACCTACATATTGCACTTTTTGTTCACACATAATTAAATTAGCGACATTTGCCTTATTATAATATTGTCATTAGATTGGCCGAAGGTCGACTGTGTCTGTTACATTTTTTAACACTATCTAGTAATACATACCTGTACACGCGCTGATTTATATTAGTTCCTTGTTCTTTGTAATGCAGCCATAATTGTAATACTACTTAATACTATGTTGTAGTTGGAAATACTATCGGATCCACTCTGATGCAGCCGCTACTTGATTCCGGGTTGAATCACCTTACATGCATTTAGTTAATCTCTTTTATTTTCAAACTCAAATACTAATATTTATTTCTGAAGTTGCTTTTTATGGTATTATTCTTTATTTTCCTGTTTCTTTTAATTGTAATGTCTATAGAAATGTTGACCGAGATATCGATGTAAAGATTAATGTACTATTTATTTAATAATAAATAGGTACATGTATTAATATTAATACTTTTATCGAATATCATATATTTAATGAACGGCACAGCACTATAATAAATTAGCCGGAGATAGCTGATCACATTCCATCATATTTTTATTCTGATATTCGAGTACAGAAATGCCATATTGACTGGCATTTAGCTCAGCTGTTGGTCCAGAGGTTGGCGACTGATTGATAAGCGGGACCGGAATCTTGGCATTAATTTTGCTACATTTAAACTTGCGATAACTAAAAAGTGAGTATTTCAGTGTATTAAAAAGTATGCTAGTTCAAAGAAATATCTACTTACTCAGACTCCTCACACAGCACCCTCATGAGGCCTCGACCGCGCCATTCAGAGTGGGTAGACGCTATTCTGACTTCCACCACAGTGTGGCACGACAGAGGCAGCTTGTCCCAGATCTTAGCTTCTCTATCCAGATGGCTCAGTACCTTGAGAATCCGCCGGAACTTCGGGTGAGGACAATCATCTGATTTATCAGTGTAGTCCACTTCCTATAAAAATGTTTCGGTTTAGTATAATTTTATGGGTGTCAAGAGAGACCAAGACTGTCCTGTCTCAACCAAATAGGTCAGATATTGGCTGATGGGGGAGTCAAGACCCTCCGAAACCGGCGTGTATACATGAAAAGAATCATGAATTTAGTAGATGAAGCACGGCAGGTTTGTAAAGACAGAGATATTTGGCACTCGATGCTCTCTGCCTGCCTCGTTAAGGACCTGGCGTGACGGTATGTATGTATGATTTTTTGCGTAATCTTGTGTTTTTGTACTGTGAGTTTTCAGTTTAAAACAGTTTTGTAAAACACAGTTTGAGATCAGAGGAAAAGGGCTGCAACCATTTTTATATGATATTATATGTATGTACCTATATTGTGAAAAACATGTCGCTTCCGTTGATGTGGCAGGTCTAGAACATTCTATACAAAACTGGGTACTCTTATACCAAAAGAAACGGAGTAGTGGTTTTCTTAAACAACTTATAAGACCTTCGAAGAATACTAATGATCTGACAATAACAACAGGTTTAACGTGGTCAAGCGCAGAAACACTCCTGAATAGTGCCACGAGCGGTGACAAAGCTGAGTTCCGAGCATGACTGCTGCCGCTTAACTTTTCTGATTTCACTCTAAACTGTAAATGTGTAATAAATCGCAGAAACTTAGTTAAATAAGATAATAAATTTAGTTTTGTATGTCACGTAAGTACCAGTGGACGCTCAGTCGGCCACTGGCAATCAGGTTAAGTTTATCAATAAATAAAATAATAATATACGTTGGTCGGCCTGTGTTATCTTAGCTCTATTTTTTCACATTCTTGATGGAGAAAGCTCAACCGATATTAAATAAATGGTAATTTTAACCTACGGAGAAATATAATCTTTATAATATCCTTATAGAATCCTTATAAATGTATTTTATATTGATTAGCAAATAAGTCGACCTGTAGTTAAATAGTCATGATGGCTTTAGGTCATTCATTAGGGATTTCACATCATCAGTCATTATTAATGTTGAGGAAATACGTGAATGACTAGAAGGGATGGAACGAAAAAAACATGAACTGCATTTAACTTACTTGTATAAATGAAAGGTATCAAAATAACCTATCAATATTAATGAGCCCATTTAGATAATTGGCTTGTATAAGTATTACATCCCAAAATCTATGTTTTCTCGAAGTTATCCTTGTTGTTTAAGTTACGTAACAAACAATACAAAAGTTCTACGAAATGTCAATAAAAAGATCCGAGTTGATTTCCCGATAAAATCAATCGGTCATCGTATTCAGGAGCAAGAGATCAATGGCCTGCAGTGCAGGCGTGTCAAGGCTTGCTCAGATTGGTTGACTATAGAATGTATACCTGGTAGAAATGCCTAATTCATCCAGCTGGGCTCAGTGGGTCGTGTGATTTTGTCTCAATAATACTATATAGGCAAGAGATGTCCGCTTATGACTTTCGTAACAGACAATATTAGATTTCCATGTTCATGGTTTGCAAATAGAATAAAAAACCTACAGTGGTCTGTGTGACAGCTTGCTGTTGTCTAGTAAAATGAAGATAATATTCCTACCTATATTTTACATGGAATAAATTTGTAACTCTTGTGAATGACCAAAAAAGTATAAAAAATTCGTTAGTGTCTATGTTGTATCTGCAATTTTTAAATGTTTCGTTGTACGTAAGAGAACAAATCGTAAAATAAGTACAAATGTAACAAGAAATAATTTAATTTAAAATGTAGATTTAGTTCGAACCGATCGCAACTATTTATTCCGCTAACTTTTAATTAATTAAGAGGGGATCCTGTGAGTTGCATAAATCACTTCTAGATATTATCTTGTCTCTGGGTTTGGCCATGACCAAAAGTTTGCATAATTCACATATGATTATCGTTAATATATATGAATTTATATTTTGTGTAGGTATATTGTATAGGTACCTATTACTTGTACTTTAAAGGACCTTCTCTTCCGACCCTAACTTACCCATCGCTTTCTCATGAACCAACTTATGTATTTACTCGTCATTATTCCGATGTATGAACGTGCTCCGTTAGAAGGATAAGCTTCATTTGCAATTCAATTTTATTACATAATCGACTTATAAAACACTCTTATAACACACTTAAATACTCGTGACGTAGTAGATAGGTAATATTCGAAAAAGTTTTTTTGTAAATGAGCAAACCGAGGAAAGTTTTAAAGGAAAATTCCTCTGGATATCGTTGATATGCTTTCAACATATACTTATTTATTATACATAGAGTAGGGGGAGTCAGCTTAAAATGTCTCCATCGAAAAGTAAAGAGACAGCAATCCTTTGCTGTCTATCATGTCTCTCTTTTTTGCGCGTGCGTAAGTGATTAGACAAAGACAAGCATGGGTCTCTCATCTTCCCTCTTTTATTATTTGTTGGACACTCGACTAACAAACCCACTTTTGAGTCATAAATTATACCTACATAATACGGTCTTATAATAACAATGTAACTGGAAGGTATACACTTCTCAGTTTTTTGCTGATGGGTTATCATTGTTAATGAAATGCAGTAACCATATAAGATTGCAATTCTTTTTTATAAAAAAAAACAATGTTCTATTATTATCCGTGAGACGTCGACATTAAAAAAATCCTTTGTTCTTATAATACTGGAAGTTTTTAAGTGTTATTCTGCATGGTTTAATCCGCATTTGATTTATTTTGCAGATATTTTTTTAATTTCGTGTTGTGATGCTTTCCTTCGTCATAAATAACATTGTAAAGTAAAATGATTTAAACCCTACTTCGTACCCGGGGTACAAGATTGTAATTTAAACTCGACTATTACTGCTTGTTCTATCTTATTTCTCACAGTAGGTATATAAACAAAGTAATCTGTTTACCATCGATTGCGCAGTGAAACGAAATACAGTTCACTGGATCGAGTGTAGTATGGCTCATTAAAGAGCGACATTTCGATCTTTCGACCTTATTGTGTTGATATAATCGTAATATCTCAACCGACACCGTTTTCATCCGGAAGCAATTTGAATGCATAATTTTCCGTTATTAAAAAGTATGACGGATATAATAATTACAGCCCCTAAAAAAAGGTTTGGGAAATACATATAAGAAACTCATTTTGAATTTAAAAAAAAAAATAGTGCCCTTTTCCAATTGTTTAAAGTCCTTGTATCTGTGTCGTTACATAAATACAATCGTACATAAATAAATAAAAAAAATAATTAAGTGTCTTGGACTCCAAAGGATTTTTCAAAAAATAAAGTATAACTTTGAAACGTACATGACTAATAATTTTAATAGGCGTCTCGCTCAAGCAATCGGTTAACAATCCATAACAATGGCTCCAACGTAAATGAAAAGGGCTTCCTTAAATGTTTGTGAAGTAAACTAAAATTTAAATATCACTTGCTATAACAGTGAAGGAAAACATCGTAAGGAAACCTGCACACCTTAGAGATGTTAAAGTATATAATATTTTCTGAGGTGTGTGAAGTCTACCAATCCGCCCTCGGCCCGCGTGCTAGACTAGGACCTAAATCCCTCTCATTATGAGAGGAGATCCTGTCCAGCAGTGGACCATAAAAAGGGTCGAATAACAAAAGTTTGTGCAGTCAGAAAGTGATGCATTTAGAAAACACAATCTAGCAGCACACATACATAGATAACAATGCTGACCTCGGTCGCTTTTTGCTTGAGTGGTAAACAGAGAAATGTAACATAGCCTTCGTAGAAAAGCAGTTATCGCACAAATATTTTGAATGCTTCTTCCATTATATTCTTGTTTTGTTGTTTCATATAACATTTAACAATTCTACCTACAGAAATTTAAGTTTCTGTTATATTTAAAACTCATGAGTTTGACGTTTATCATAATTTCATTGATTACTTCAACTTATATTTGTAACGCACATTTATATGTACCTACTTTTAACATTTAATAACCGTGGAAACAATGAAATACCTACTAAATAACTAATTAATTATTTTAGTAATATTTATTACTTTAATTACATTGTAATTATCATGAAATAATAGCATAAGTTTGTACATAGTTTATAATTAATCCATATTTAGTGGAATATACTGCTTAATTAATGATTAAGATCATTGAATGTCGACAGATGCGTGAACTGCGCAGAGATTGCTACTCATATGTAGATCGTTACGACGCATGCACACGCAAAACTTATGATAACTTACGAGTACGTAGTACCGACATGTGTGTCGTCTCGATACTGGGCGTCTTCGGGCTTGTAACCTTCCCAACGTTTACTTCAAAATTGCTTATCAACTAAATATTTGTATGTGCTGTGTAGATAAAATGTATAATATTCTTATATACCGCACTATTATTATCAGGGATTTACATAAATCAATGCTCTTGGAAGAACCCACCCTTCGCAATATCTAAGTTATAAGACGAAATGGAAATGAGACGCCGAAAGCCTACAAAAGTTCGATTTTCCTCGAACGCTGGTTTCCCCTTTCATTATTGGTTTTCCCCTCTCCTTATCGATTTCCTGTCATTCACGTATTACATTAACAATTTCGGAGAATCAGATAAAACTTTGATTAGGATTTCGTTAATTTTTTAAAACAAAAGACTAACAATGGACAATAGGATTTCAAAGACAACAATTTCACAATGGAAAAAATATTTTGAGCAAAACATTCATTAAAAATATTACTGAACTTTTTTAGATGGCTGAGCTTACAAAGTAATCAGTTGAGCTATCCGGTATGGTAGCAATAATTCTACACTTGTTTTCATGTTTGTGTACAAAAATGCACTGATAAACGAGATATTCTATTTTATTATTAACAAAAGCAGGCTCTGAGATTTGCTCCTGTGGTAAAATACAAATCTTCTATAAACAGTCCCGAAAACAGGTAGGTATCTACAGGTAATCTAGAGACTATTTTAATTCGTTTCACATAAACCTTCTACAGTTTGCTTAAGTGTATATTATAAAACTGGAACTAAACTGAAAACCTATTACCAATCACTTACATATAAAATAAAAATAAAATTCTTTATAATTGTACTATTTGTAGCACATTTGAAACACACTATTTTGTAACACATAGCATGCTGTGGTTACCTTTAAGTGTAAGAACAGTTAAAAAGCGAATAATTGTGAATTGTATACTTTATAGATGTGGCCTCTGTATCTTATGTTGGCAATCCGTAAATAAATAAATAAAGCGCACTCTTGTACATTATTTCTAAGTACAACAATTCGTTTCGGTCTTTAACGGTAACCGTCAATTGAAATGCTACGTTATCATTAGCGACAATCAATCCACACCTGCGCGGAAGTACCTCTGACGTGTACATTGTCGCGAGTCAGTTACAATCCGAGTATAGAGATGCCGAACTAAGGCTCATTCAATTCAACGTTGTCCAGTACGAATGTGCATCACGTAACTTTCATTCCATACTTGTATACAACGCTCCTTTCAGCATTCTCAGTGCGTTGAATGCAAAATGCGTCTGATCACCGTTTAAATCTGCACGTATATAATTGCACACAAAATGATGTTTTCCAACATGACCGTAAATGACATAATCAGTGCTCCAACCACGTATTGTTTAGTAAGGACTCAGCTCAGGATTGCGATATGTCTCTTTTTTTACCTAAAAGTTTTATGCAGCGAATTCTTAAGCAATAACGTTGGAAGTAGTTTTTTGATTATATCACAATCATTACCGCGTTTGATTACATTGTTATTGTATTGTTATTTGACAAAATGAAAAGGAAAGATTGTGCAGAATGTCGATGAGGACAAGGCACTGTGGCGCTTATTGTTGGAAGGATGTGTATAGTGTGTGTGTGTGTGTGAGCTGTGTGAATAGAGGCTGATGACGATTTTAATGGTACAAAAGTCACATAATTAATTATTTTATACTACTGTATCTTTAATTTGTTAATCTGTGCTTGTGTTGCAAATAGTCGTATAACGTGTCATTTTAAATTGGTCACATACATGGAACAGGTCAATTTAATAGACATACATATACGATATTCACATAAGTGTACCTATATGTACGATTAGCTACATATCCTACATTTATGCTCGTATGCACAAGAGTGTAATAAAATTTTTTGCAACTTTTTATAAATCGACAAGTGACATTGACTACAGACACAAACACAAAAAATGTATCCTTTTGTGCCAGCTTTGACGGTGACCTTGGGCAAATTCCGATGCGATCCTGAATGACTAGTTATACATAGTTACAACAAGTCAGCATGCGAATTCTCGCTATACATATTACACGAGGAAGTCAATTTTGTGCACCGATTGTTATTAGAATGAATTTCCAGTTACGTAAGTTTAGGGCTATCCAGGTTCCCCTTGTGTACGTTATGTACATACATAACTACGTTTAGGCTGCTGACACAAATTACTTTTATTGATTTAAATTTTTATCAGTTACCATACTTGTCTTGTTTGTTTAATATATTCGCAATTATGTAAATGTGTGAAATGAACTGAATATTGATGGGTATTGATGGCTGGATGGACCCAATCGTACTGAAATACGGCATCAGATGATAGAAATCTTATACATTTTATTAGTTTATTTTCTTGTGTAATTTGGAGACAATAAAGTTATAAATGAAACAACTTACATCTCTTTTGACGATGCCATTGACGACAACACCCACAAACTCCCCATTCTCGTCCACGGCGGCGACGGTCACGCCGTCGTCGAGGGTCGACGCTGCGTAGTCCTCCAGCTCGTAGCACCTGGACTCCGGTGTCTCTATCAGGTTGATCGCCTGGTTTAAAGGCTCATCGCAGAAAAAGAACCTACAACCAAAAATATTATTATTAGTAAGATAGACAAAGAACTAACGCCGTATATAGGAAACGCAGGAGGAAAAGAGGGGTGGGCGTCCCGATCTTGCCCATTTAGTATGTTTTTTTCATTTGAAAATAATAGCAAACGAGCAGGCAGCAGTCACAAGTCTCTGCCGCCCATAGACATCTGCGACCGACTCCGACAGGGTTGATTCTCTCAGAGGTCGGTCACAGATGCGTTGCTACTGTTGCAGACTAAGATGGTCTCCTCTGGTATACACGTGGACCGACATCAACACCCTTCAGACGGAACAACAATACAGTACAACAACAGTAAAAACAATTGCTTCACGGCAGGAATAGGTGGCGGTGGTACATCCCCGGGCGAACTGTATACAGGTTCGACCACCTTGAGAGATACAATGAGAATTGAGACATAAATTCACCAATAATTATATTTTGTATCCGTAAAGGAATAACAGTGCCTTAAAATATATTTACAGGGGCATCTTAGTTGTCAGAGCACAGCAACGAGTCATTGAGTCGAATGTGTGTTTCCCTTCCGCCTTTCTTGCGCACATACTTGCTATTAGAGACTACTAGAGAAGCGTTTAGAATTTTTTGCTTGAAGTTTAAAGAATAATTAGTTAATCTTTGAACAAAATTGAACCTTTAAATTCGTCCATAACAAATATATAGCTACCTCTATTGACAGTATTATCAGCAGAAGTGACATTATGTTTATTGCATATGAAACCTAAGAAGATGTCTTGAGGGGAAAACCTTTAGTTTTACTAAATAGGATGAGTGTTCTTGCTCAACCAGCGGCCGTTACTTACTTGTTCTTGAAGGGAGAAAATTCCTATTATGTTTACCTTCTAAGGAAGTCCAGCATAGTGTCCTTGTCAGCAGAACTGAGTCTGCAAATCGTGTATGAAGGTTTGGCTACAGACCGAGGTCTTAAGTCCATTTCTGACAACTTTGTAGGCAGCTCGTCCGCCAACTGAAACAATAAAAGTAAAATATATTAACTAGACACATTATTAAAGAATGGGTTAGTTATCACGCTGTCACCGTTAACTGTTCTACTAATGCCGATTTTACATTTATTCAAATTAAAACTGGTTTTTGTATGTACAAATAGTTAATACAATACTTGTAATTGTTGGAAAGCGATTCACTTAGAGGTATTTTCATCAAATGAGACAAGAAAAATGTAAAGTTTTCGATTTTGTCTGTACACTACTGGTATTTAAAACTACCCACGCTTTAAAAAACCTTTAAGGGTACTCCCAAAACTTCTAAGTTGAATTGAATATGTTTCCTTTGAATAAAACATGCTATAAAAATATTCCATGAATAAAATTGATGTTGCAATTCATTTTATTGCTTGTAGTATTCCTTGGCTTGAAATATATGCAGTGTAGCCAAGTATGTCAATCTATTTTAGAAGCGTTAAAGACGTAATCGTAAACAATTTATTGTATCGGTTTGCTTATTGTTAGTTAAATAGGTACTTCCATATTAACGTTCTTTTGTTCAAATGTTTCAAGTTCGTCGAGATAACCATAATCTAGGTATTTATATTGTAAGTTGTTTGTTTTCAAAGTACGTATTTATAATGCGAATTATAAAGTGATGTTCATATTACTTTATGTCTACATTTTGTTACTTCACTTTTGAAGGTCTACTATCTTATTATTAATAAGATAAGGCGTTTTGCAACTTAATAGTCAGGGACGGTATGTACATATCTGTGATCTCAGATAGACGTTTATTAGTCAGATAGGTACGTCAATGCATGTATATATCTACATGTATATACTAGGTCACAGTGAAAACGTAAAATAATGTGGCCTACTTTGATTGAATACGAGTTTCCCCTTTATTTCATTCGAAATAGAAATTGAGTTAATTTATTAAACTTTTTTCCACTAATTTAAATAAATAAAAAATTAAATACATATGCTTTTTTATGTAACTCAAATTGAGAATGAGTTCTTTTGGTTTCCATGAGAGCCGAACTGTGTGACAAAGTTACGCTATAATAACTTATATGCCATGACCTAATGAGTTGGTTAATTTATTCCTGGATGAATGTTTTCATGATGTAACCTGACATGCTGGGAACAATAGACATACGCAATAACGGAGTGCGGTAATTTGATATATGGGTACCGTACCAATAACTTTGTGTTAGCTTGGTTAGTCATTGTTAAATTAATGACGCCATCTTGTCTATTAAAACAGGATTAAACTGAGCGTCTTGTTCCTTCGTCTGCGTCACGTTCGTAATTTAAATTTGTTATGAGAATTATCATTGTGCAGTTGTTTCACTTTCATGTTCAAAACGATTGTAAAATTTAGAATCGTAGTGATCCTAAGCTACATCACAGAGCTATGATCATGCGGAAAGAAGAAAACTACGATTCTAGAAATTTCAATGAATCGATTTTGGATAAATATGTACATGTACGTTTAGCTTTTTTTACTATCAGCGAGACCACGACCAAAAACAGGTTTAATTAAATATTATAATAAGAAAACGTAACTGCTTATAACCAGATAAATTTATTCCGTTAAATGGTGACGAAATCGCATTGCATTCGTTTTGTTTTCGAGCTTAAATTAATTAGCTTTAATTGGCATGTTCATATGTACATGATTTAATGTCTTAAGGGTCCCTCAAATTCTTTAAGCAGGTTTACGAATGATATAATTTAGGATCTCTGTCATTATTTCATTTTATATATCAAGAGTTAAATAAAAGTTTACAGTTACAACTCATCAGAATGTAATTCTCATATACGTACTTTATGCAACATTGAAGATGCAATATAATTTACGGAATAATTTAGTTTTAATGAGATATACAATAGGAAATAGGTACTAACAATCTTCTTATGATTTTCTACAAATTCACCATATAATAGTATGTTATTGAAGAGATAATTGCATACATTTTAAATTATTTATATTCTAAAACATTGTTTTCCTCGAGCAAAATAAAAAATAGAAACCCAGGAAATAATTACTACGACATTTTTATTCTATAAGAGAAATAAATATTGTATTAATCCAATTGTATTGTTTTAACAGGCTTAAAAGACCTAGTGGAGGAAGATTATTGCAAATATAGCACAATATTAAGGTAAGTAATGAAATATAACATGATGTGAACAACCCTGAAGAATCATTTAAAGGTCCTTTGAGAGTCGAGTTAGTTTAGTCGGACCGGTCACGATTATTCGATACGTTCAAATATCTTAGAACATTCTAGACGAGAAATAATAATGAACTCATTTAGGCAGCACTACAATTTATTAAACAACCACCTGGCTTGAACGAATTCTAATTTGTAAAGGACTGGTCACATTATAAACACCAATCAAGTGAAGGAATAGTGACGGTAATTATTTTTTTATTATTGTGATTAAAATCAATAAGTCAAGCGTATAACAAAATGGAGATTCTACCTCCGTTTTGTTTTATATGATTGACAGGGTAGAGATGTTCATTTCCATGAAAATCTTTGTTATTTTAAACATGATTTATTAACAATGAAATGACGTTGTTCTATTTTAGAATTCAAAATTCACATTTCGTTATTCGCTCGCCATTTACACGTGTGACTGCTTAACAAAGTAATTGTATATTCAATATCGTTCGGCTTAAAACGTTTCGACCGTGTGAAATAGAATAATGGACACATTTATGTATAAACACTACAATTTACTTGGAGACCGCTTATTTACCGCGTTGCGTTTTAAGCTCAGGACGCAATAGGTACGATACTTGATTCAAATCGGTCAGCGTCGGCTTTAAGCGCCTTTGAAAGTTCTTAGTCGTTCAATAGTTATATTTCGTTTGCTATCGCTAGGCAAATTAATTATTATAGTCTTAAGCTCTTGAGTAACCGATTTAAATATTTTACTTTAGAGAGACCATACCTATACCACTTTCAGTTAAGAAAAAACGCTATACTACGTTTGAAAACGAAAATCTATTGTTCTGACTTTTCTTGAGGCTTCAACCATCACGTTAGTACCTGATTCTAATACCGTGATACCGACATTAGTGATATTTCTTCACACTTAGAAAACACGCTGTTCGAAGGCTTAAATTGATACAACAATGTTATGTGTTTAGTGTCGAATCCTTCGATTAGTATTCGAATTATCCAGAACGAGTATTAGAATTAAGGGACCTGGCGTGACTATATGTGTGTATGTGCGTGTGTGAGTATTAGAATTAGGGCGAACTGTCAACAAAATATTATTCAATATTCAATTGTTCGGCTTCCTTGTAATCAAATAGTGATATAATAAATTATGGAGGTTTTATTTAGATACAAAATGAAATTTTCCAATTGTGTATTTGGTTGTCAGTGCGGAGAAAATTTGTAGTTAACTTGCAGAACTAATTATATTCATTGCATATTTACGAGTTGCTAATGCCGCGGTATTAAAACCTGTTGTTAAATTTCAGACACTTTGTAGCGTTTTTGTTTTAATTTGTTTTTGTTTCATTTCTTGGATATTTGCATATTCTAGAACAAAGGCGTCCTGATTATCTATTCATATGTGTCCAATCGTGCGCAAGTCACGATTTGCTTCATGTATGCAACAGCACATGTATATAAACGTGCCTTACGGAATTTTGTTTAGCGTGGGAGTTACAAAGAAATTGTCATTTACGTGACGGTGAATGGTTCTAGATGCTTAAAGATATTTGAAATCTATTTGAAATTGGATTAGGTAGTTCTTTACGCTACGTTCATATATTTACACTCGCAGTTGCAATATCTATCCAAAGGTTTTTAACTCATTCTCTCAGAATTGAATTCAAATAAAAAGCGACTTGTATAGGGAATTAGACTATTATTTTAGATAAGTGTTTTCGGTGAGGTTGACATTTAGGTAGTACAAACTAACGCCATAAACAACGAGACTATGTAATGAGAATGCCGAAATTGATAAAACAAAAACAAGTTGCGGCCATGACTCAAAACAGTGGACCATATGATCAAATAACCCTGACATTCGCATTCAACACGATTTGTCGTACATACTTTTTACCGAAGCTTGATTTCTTTGTCGCTTTGGTTCACTCTTTTATCTTAGATTTAACGTTTAATTAACAATAGCCATAAAGCATACTGTGTTGTCGGAAACGGATACAAGTGTCACGACTTATTGTGGTCACGTTCGGTGTAACATGCAACTATATATTCAGAGGTCGTCAACAGTAACTGGGGCTATAAAATATTGTACAAAGGACTTACTTACTTACTAGGTTATCGCGATTTATCTAGGGTTGTACCAGATACAACTACTACCCCGCCTACTAGACTTCTAGACTACTAGACTACTAGCCCGCAAAAGAAACATCAGAATTTTAATAAGATTATAATGCGATTTTTTCTATACATTTTTTTTAAACATAAGATTACTTACAAAGACAAGAGATTTAGTCCGTAAAGGATACTTTATTTAAAGAAAAAAAGGAAGTTTGGCTCTTTACATTTTTTTGTATAAAGGACTGGTTATAACCCTATCAATTTAACTTGGTTATGACTTTATACAGGAAGTTACGGAAATATATGTTTCTATTAAATCCCATTTGCGGAAAAACTTCAGAATACGATATATTATGGCTTGCATTTATTACAAAATAAAATATATGATAAGTACTGTGTCAAGTTCAAGCGCCGAACACCGTATTCGTACATACAGCTACCTTTTGAAAGATAGGTGTGGAAATATAGTATTCTGGTTAGGAAAGTTAAAATGAATTTTGGCAAAAGAGAAGTATCGCAACGGACTTTTTATCTTGTGTTTTATTTATATAAAAGATTATAGTGCTTACATTTTTTATTCTATATTATTGTTATCTTTAACAATATAGCTATCATTTTCTTATTTTTTCTTATTCAGATCAAATGTGATTCGGTTACATTATCGAGTGGATATTCCAACTCCCACTTTACCAGGTTTCTTTAACCATTCTTGCAGAGAAACCTGCATTTGAATAGTTGATATTGTATAATTATTCAATTATCACATCCTAATTATCACCAAACCTACATATATCAGTGTTAATGTCAGGAATTTCAGTCTTTCCATCGTTACTCGTTACTCTCTGGCTGTGAAACAGTTTGCTATGCTGTCTTAAGTTATTATGCAGAAATGTGACCTATATTGTTAATTATTTATGTAATTAAGCAATTATGATCTAATTAGTGGTTTTATTAAATACAGATTATATCAACAGACAAATTTGCATGATAATACTGATGGATGAATGATATGTTTAGTAATCAAATGTGATTCATAAACGTTTTTTTAATGATTTATAAAACAATTTTGATTTTTAGATTATCAGCATTATTAGTTGAGCTATTTCTGATAAAGAAGTTTGAACGAAAAACTTGTTTCAATTTTTGTTTCATCATAATGTTTTCCACTGAAGATGTCCTTAAAAGTAGTTTTTACACTTAAATAACATAAACATATTTGACTTATACTTTTTTCGAAATCAAACATTCCAAAAGTTTATGCTATTATTCATATCTCTTAACATAATAATACGCATCGTATATACAATAGTATTCGATAATAAAAATAAGATCATTATTTAAAATAAAAAATTAATTTTAACAAAAAATCTAATTATTTATGTGAGTCAGAATGAACAAGTATTCCGTTACATAACAATCGTTCGTAGCTTATTACATATATACATATATCGTTATTTATTTTCTTATAGCTATTGTATTACTTTATTTATGTAAGCGTAATTGTTAAATTATTCCATTGTTAATATTAACTGGATGTAAAAATACTACTTGGCTTATTACGATAATGATGTACATTTTATCATAAAAACTCTGCCATTATTATTCAAAGATACATAATTTATCGTAATTATTCTGTAATTCATAGCTGTGTCTTCATATTTGCAAACTACTTTACAAAATTGCATATTAATTCTATTCAATATTGTGGGGTATTTCCGCCACATCCTTTCAGATCCAGATAGATATATGCATATCAACACTAGATGGGATCTAAAATCAAAAGATATAATTAATATTTCCTAAGACGGTACAATTAAAATTCAATTATAAATTGTTTTATTAACTGTACGAGTACATGCTGTACTTTGACCGTAACCTACTGATATGTAGACATTGAGAATATTTAATAATAATAATAATAATAACAATTCCACATACGGCTATCCGATCCCAAATTAGGCAAGATAATGCCTGTGTTATGGTGACCGGACAGCTGATAAACATACATATATACATACGAAATAGTACTTATATAGATATATTTATTACGCCTAGACACAGAACAAACAAACGTGTTCAACACACAAATGTTTGTCCTGGGTGGGAATCGAACCCACGACCTCCGGTTTTGCATTTATAAAGAAACTTTGTGTCATATGAGGTTACTCTGTCGCACAGGGCAAGTGCCATCGATTTCAGGTTAGACAACATACAAGTATCTGTGTTATAATATTTGCAATTGTATGTAGTTGTGTGTGTTAATTTTATGTAGAGCTACTATAACAATGTACTCGTAGTATTTCTGATCAAATAATTCCGATATTCAAAGAATTATTACACATGTTTTAATCAATTTGTAGTTTATAGATTTGTGTAACTACTCGTAATATCTATGTATGTGATCAGCTTCCTTTTAAATGTAGGCCGTAGCTTCCTTTTCACGCGTGCCCTCTTCGCCGTAGCCGTAGCACGGTCACGCTACGCTCGTAGCTCTGTTTTTCTAAAACCGTATCCTTGATAGACTATCGTTGCTACGCCTAATACATACATATTAGATTGTGCAACGATTATCTATAAATCTATAATTAATATTATAAAGCTGAAGAGTTTCTATGCTTGTTTGGTTGAACGCGCTAATCTCAGGAACTACTGATTCTAATGAACAAAATATTTTTGTTCTGAATAACCCATTTATTGAAGAAGGTTAATGGCCAAATAATATCACGCTATGACTAATAGGAGTGGAGCAGCAATGAGAAATGTTGGAAACCGGAAAAATATTGATTGATTGAAGCTGCGGGCACAGTTAGTACTGTATAAAAACAAGTCTAGATAGTTAATTATAGACTAACAGAGTGCACTAAAGGTCAATCCTATAAGGCTAGGCAACAGATTATTTATGTCTATTTGCTTTATTTCCGGCTCAATTCGTGAGTGAGTCATAGCGAATTGTTCAATTAGCGATTGTTCAATGTAAAAACATTTACATAGTTTTTCCTTCATTTCGAAACTTTTCCAGTTAAAATATTTGCAAAATACCAAACCAAAAAAACTTGCTCTTAGTTCATACTTGTAGGAGTCAACCTGTGCTATTTTCCATATTTTCCCCGAAGTTTTTTTCAACAAATGTTTTTCTGGCTAACTTTTATTATATTTCAGTTCTTTTTATTAAAGTTTCTAAAGCAGTACAATTAATTTTTTTTTATTTCGAATTGTTACCCGATAAATACTTTAATTTATTTCTTAAGTGTATACACTGGTCAAGCACATGAAAAGCAATTACGTGGAAAGACCTTTGATTGATTTTATTGTAACAGTTTGATGTAACAGACGCGTCGTTTTGCTGTTTTCAAAAATAAATTAATGTGTCACTTACGTATGGTAGTGTATTAAATTATAAAATGCTATTTTATTAATTGTACATTGGTAATTTTCTTTTAAATGCTACAAAAAAAAAAGTTTGCAGTAAGTGTTTGCAACGTTTAATGAAAATATGTAATAGGAAAAGTCTACATTCAAACTAAAATTAATGCATTAGCTTATCGCACTGTTCTGGATATTCTGAGATAAGAAATTATATGTAAGTAAATTGCAATATCTCGAAAGGCGATCAATGAACTTAACGCCTTGCTATTGAACGTGGTCAAGGTGTTCTGTGCTGGCAGCTCTTGCTGACCGTGACAGCGTCAGATACTGATTTTTTCGTTTTATAGACGTAACGTAACAAACAAGAATACAACCCGTTGTATATCACTACTTAACGTTGATACCTTATGGAACATATAAATTTATATTGATATTACTTTATCATTTATCAATCTCAGCGCATACGAAAAATCAATTTTGTTTTATATATATATACATGTATAATGATTATGTAAATGAAAAATATCAACATATAAATATAATTTTATACATATTAGGAACTGCCGTATTCCACTTATATTCGAGCAATCAATAGACAATCTAGTTAATATTATTTATTCTCCTTCGACATAACAATTAGTTTTTTGTGAATAATTATCCGGATTGCGGAAGATTTTACGTTGTTGTAAAAAAGGTAATTGTTTTCCGATTCGTTTGTCTTATTAAGATAATTGTCGAAACCTCTCAGTAAAGGAGCTGGTTACATTGCAAATTGCACTTATTCTAGAAAATACAGATGTTTACACGACACGAGTTCTTTTAATAGCGAATGAAATAATATTTTTACATGCGATAATGAATTCATGAGCAAGTACTGCAATGATTAATTTTTATTTGACATCCAATTAACAAAGAAAACTAGGAAATCAAACTCATGTTTGATTAAGAATTCCATTTAAATCATTACATGTGTATTATTATTAAAATGATAAAAAAACATTGCGAGGAGACCAATATGGTTTCAATTTTATCATAATATTTTCCATGTCTGTGAAGTTGTCTGACTTGCATTTGTTTAGCCTGTCGGTTCAATCCTTTTGATTCTGACCAGTGTCCTAATAACGGGACGGTGAGAGATGATGAACATAAATGTCAGTGACCATCAGGTGATCTTTGTCAGTTTGCTGCATATATTTATGTAAAAAATTTGGAAAAAACATATTTTGATTTTGTAATTCCTGCAGCATTTATATTCGATTTATCCAATAAGCCACAGACGACATATACGTAATTCGAAACATTATCTATATTTGCTGTTAGGTTTTTTTATTAGAATAGAGTGCAAAAGAGCAGGCAGCAATCTCAAGTGGCTGCTGCCGCCCATGGACATCTGTAACCGACTCCCAACAGGGCAAATTTTTAGCGTAGGTGTCAACATTGGACCAGTTAAATTAATTTCAAACTGTTTTCGAAAACAGGTTAATCAGTTGGGTTAAATGGCATTGAAGTATTTTCGAAAATACTTTCAGCTTTTGTAAAATGTTGGCCTTCAGCAATTCAAACTGTTAAAATCATTTAAACAATTAACGATAAAATTAATTTTAATGTAATTGCATGCGGCATGCGGTTGACTTTCAAACCGGGGTATAAATTTAACATTATGTAGGTACTATGAAATGTTCGTAAAACTGTTGAGTTTAAGGTCCTTTCGGAAAACAGAATTAGTGGCACATTAAACAGTCAATGCCCTTTAAACTTTAACCCGTGTATCACACCGGTTAAACATTAACCCGTCTGATGTCTGCACGTGGAGGGTTTCAGATCAATAACACATTGAAGCATAGTATAACGGCCTTAATTAGCTGCTCTGCTAAATTGTAACTAAAATGTAGCTACAGGCATTTATATTTAACATAGTTGGAATATGTGCAATGTTTTTAAATTGTAGTTCTTCACTTTTTTGTTCGTCTGTTTTCATAGTTTTTTTAACTACAACCGTTTGATAATTCGAAAGAGTCGACATCGAAAGAAAATATTTCGAATTATTTTATTAACG
>DWGJ01000187.1:0-39839 GCA_018246895.1 Aspitha aspitha aspitha | reverse complement strand
ATACAAAGTCCTACTAATTCTCGTTATTCCCGTGTAAATCTCGATCCCTCGGGAACTGCTGGATAAAAAGTAGCCTATGTGTTATTCTGGGAAATATATATTTGTATTCTGCTCTCTTTTGAGACAATTATGTAAATCTGAGTACTATTCCGCGTCCAATTTGCATCATTATTACAAACAGTGCAAATGAATACTGCAATCTCTACGAAATAAGCTTCAGTTTCTATTCCTTATTTGATAAATAAATGGTTTAAAGACCATCAACTTATACCGTTTCCTCATCAATTCACACCACATCTTACGTACAAACTGAATAATTTTCCCATATCGTACAAAATTGCCAGTATGGACAGCGTTCAGATAATATTCATGGAACGGCGCTTGATTTATGGGATTTATCAATGTGGAACGTTAACGGGACATTTCTATAGAAATCTCTCCTCATTTATCAATAAGGACTCGTTGACTGACCTGTCGGTCTAATGATCAGTGATTCACAGATCAGTGGGTTGTGATTTCGATTCCCATTCAGGACAAAAAAATAATTGAAATTTAATTATCTAACTATTATTGGCAATTAATACTACTATACTACACTATACTAAATAGTACTACTGTTGCGCGTCTACTAATAAATTGAACGTGAACGTTAGTACCTACCTGTATACCTACATAGATCTGTTTCGAAAAATTTTCAATAATGTGTGGTGGAGCGAAACATACAAAAGAAACAAATATCTATTATGAATTTTTTTCTAGCAGATTACGACTTGCTCAATCCATATTTTAGGTCGATTACAATCTTCTTGATTGAACACGATTAAGTGCGGATAAGTGAGGGTAGCCCCAAACAGCGCATGCGCCAGAAAACGAAAGCGAATACATAACCTAGTGCACCTAACACTAGTCAATGAAAACTAACTACGCGACTTCGATTTTACTATCCAAATAAGTCCAGCATTGATCCGATAGCCATTTCAGTAATAATACGGACGATAATGGTTTGAGATAACGATCTTTTTCCAACGAAATCGTAAGTGGTGAACGGATCGTAGAATCTATTTTAGTGTGTAATGATTATACTGTTGACAGATGACATTTAATAACTGAAACACTATTTTGCAATAACGAAATATCATATCCTGTGTATAATTTAGAAAATACGATGATTTTGCAATACTTAAAATAATTTTAAAGAGAGTTACCTAACTACAAGCTGGCCGGCGTTTTACGATGCCAATTATAAACACAAAATCATATACAATGACTTCGATCTATGCTTTCATGTTATAAGGACTGTTACATTGAAACTGTCATGAACTAGCTGATTTACGCATTGTTAGATCGTGACCGGCCCGATGGTCGAGTGGTTAGAAACAAAGACTGCGAAACGTGTCGTGGGTTCGATTCCCAATCAGATGTCCAACTTTTTATTATTACTATGTTAGATTCCTCGGTCTTCTATATATTAAGATTAACATACAAAAGTACCGTAACATACTAAATGCGTCGCGTCAGTTTCATATAGTATTGAGGACGTCACCGTTGGTATACCACCGTTGGTATACATCAATCGTGGCTAATTCGGGTTCCGGTTACAAAAAACTAGTGGGTTTCATTTTCGTAGGTCTAGGCTCAGGTTTCTCCGAGTTCACGCCGACCGCGAGGTCAGGCTGCGTTTTGGCGCGACACGACAACGACACCGCCTTGCGAAAGTCACGCTCGGTCTAATCACATTCGGTGCAAAAACCGAGAAAACGCAGCGTGACGAAACATTGATAAAAAACATTTTTTCTATTGGTTTTTGTTTTTCTCCAGTATTACGCGGTTTCCTGCGGCTTGAAGCGTGTAAGATTGGCAAATAAATTATTAATTTATTCGCAATTGTTTTACTTTAGGCTCTAACCTACAATAAGAAATGATTAATTCATAGTAATCGGACTTCGAAAAAGAAGGAAATAGAATTACTTAGATACTTATATTTTTTTTATTGTATAAAAGGGATGCCTTTAACTGCGAGCTCACCTGATGGTAGCTTAGGTGCAGTCTAGGATGTAGCGCTCTTGCCTAAAAAGTACTACTGCTTACTGACTCTACTGACTCTTATTCTGATTAATTCCGAGATCAACTATATAATCAGAGACCTTTATGTACAATTACATATATCTGCCTACGAAAACTAAGCTATTAAATTAAACACATTACTGTGATATTGCAGAAATAAATAGCGCGGCGTCTCCGTCACAAAAAAATTTTGTACGGCGAGGTATGTACCTACCGGTTATTACTTAATACGCAGATAAAATCAACACCAAATCGTTATCAATGGCAATCGGTAAAGGAAACGAATGTTGCACAAATTGTAAAAAATCAGCTGAAATATCACCAACTCTATACGTATGTATGAAAAGGTTGACAATTTCAATTTGTATCGAACAGTGAAAGGTTGCAACGGTATGTGGCCTCAGTTCTTTTTAGTTATGAAGTAATCAGGTAGCTATTCAAGTGCCTTTTAAGTGTCAAGTTGGGTATCGCGATATGTTCGAATAAAAATATCTATGTAATTGTTACTAGTTTATTTCACGATCCTATCGTTTTTATAATTCCACTCATAATATTTAGCTGTAATCGCAATCAGCTCTTAAGTTTTACTGTTGCATTAATTTTTTTGTGAAATATTAAACGATCGTTTGTACGATAGTTTAGTCTACACTACACAAAATTACATTAACTATGCATTTATTCAATTACATTATCAATTATCAACGATCATTATGGTATTTATAATTAATGATCAGTCAATATAAATGAATGTCTACTACACATATATAAACTAGTTGGCCTACATTAAACATCAACAAAATATAGACGTAAAGCAGCCAATGGTAAATCTGGACGATGTTATTTTCACAATATTCGCATTAAAGTACGATAATTCTATAACATGGCGCTTTCTTGTTAAAATTACTTGTCTATGTAAATTACGGACTGGGCATCAATTCGCCCGATTTATAAAAAAAAACGTAAACAAACTCCACTTTCGCAAACATTAATACGTAATTACAAACGCTACATGATTATGGATTACGTAAACACCCGTTGACATTGGAAAGTCTTAAATTATCAACAAAGCAAGCCCAGCGTCAAGTACTAATTGCTTACTACTCGTGTGACAACTTTCGATTTACGCTTCTGGTCAACTTGCATATCATTCTATGCACCGACTTCAGATTTAATCACTACGTACCTAATATTTTCAAATAAAACTGGAACATTGTATTGGAAATATCATTACTGGCTTAACTGGCTTTTCATATACTGAGATACGTTCTATTAGCGTTAAATTGATGCCATTGAACTTACAACAATGAAATTCGTATTGTTCGTGTTCACACGTATTTGTAACGGCAATTAATGTGCTCACCTCAAGGTCAAGTCGTCGATATTCAGATAATAATTCACAGTAAATAGATGAGTACTGAATGTAGCAAGGTCTGTTCTTTCACTTCGCGAGGTCATAAGAACCTTTGATAGGCCTTCTTGAATTTATTTTGAATGTTTTCAATTCTTGAATTAGAACTTTGAATACTTTCATAAATTAATGCTCTGATTTAGTTATGTTGTATAAATGTAAATGATCGTGTTTGATGTGACCCGCATTGTCAATAAAATCAAAGGGGAATTATTAAAACGAAGTAAAAATTTCAAGAATATACAACGACAACCAATAGTTCTGCTTCTAAAACAGAGGATTAGAGGATATTAGATTAATTCTGGAGCAGCACTTTGATCTTAAACCAGTACATTTCCTGCGTTTTATTTGCAATTCACAGAACAAAAGTAACAGGCGAACAAACCTACCAGGTTTCATTGAATATGCATTTCTGCGTCGCATCTGGACTGGTATGATTTATATTGTGTCGTAAGTTACCATGTTTGGTTATCGTTCCGGATTTTAAACAGATGCTGGTTTAAGGCGAATATCCCTTTACGAGCGGCGAAATTGACTTTACTGTTTCGGAACTTTCCGACTCATAAAAACTGACATACGGCAAGCGTGTGCGGCGATTTAGTAACAATCTAAAGTCAACCTAAAACACTTACGCATACGGTTTTAATTAAAATAACTGTGGTAATAATAATGGTTAAAAAATTTATTGTAGCGGTAAACTAGCTTTGTAACTGAGCGATTTTAGGATATATAGGGCGGTTATTACTGACTGCGAATCAACGAACTCAGTCTATTTTAATATGAAGTTCATACCGCTTGCTCATAAGTTCAACTCGCCAATGGACCACCAATTTAAGTTACCGTGAACAGTTGCTGATTTAGAGCCATTGTACCACTCCTCTTGTTAGCTTATTAACATTGAATCTTCCGGCGTCTGTGGCCATTGCATTTGAATGTTAATCTAAATGGATAACATTTAAAAGCAATACACTATTCAGAGCGGTTATCGGCATTATACTATTTTATGCAAACGCACCTATAAAGTTGTAGATTTGTTTGGAAAGTAAGAGGCTGATATGTAAATTAAGATAAGTTGAATATATCTATATACGCGCTTTAGTTAAGAAACATATCAATACAACTAGAACAAAATTTCTAGAACAAAAATTTGCAAAACATCGAACCCGAAACCTGTTACGCAGTACCACCACTGCAACTGTGTCGCAAAGATGCAGTTTCAGCACATGTTTGACGGCGCTTTTATTGCATCATTTTATCGAATGCAAATCGAGTTCCGCATGCAAAGTCGAAGACCTAAATGCATATAATATATTTGTACCTATTTCATTACTGATACAGTTTTAACGGTGACTAATCTCTTTTTAGTGTTACCTGTTAATAGAAACGCCGAACAATGCTTTCAAACGTTCTTATCTTGCACTGTGAAAGTTATTCTTTTCAATAAATGCATTTGAAGCAGACCAAATTAATCCTTTCTATTCGTGACGGTGTAAAATAGACTAGGTATAGCTTCTTTTATTGATGTATAATTTATAGGGGGTTTAAATATCACTAGTTATACGAGTACCGGTGAAGGAAACCCACACTTTTTACACCTCTTCGTAATGTTTTCAAGATGAGTCAAATTTACCATGCCACAATTGCACTGGTTAACTGGCAGGTTAACATGACATATGTGTATCGTAGAGTTTAGTTCTGCAACACAAATGAATATAATGTAAGAAAACTTTATAAAAAAAAAAATTACATTAAAAAAAATTGAGCAATTGCTATAATTAACAGGCAATACAGATGGCTAATAGACCAGAACTTACTATCCAATTGACACTTTATTAACAATTAAAATTTCACAACGACCAATAATTACACTTGTTTAAACTAATTACAATTAAAACGAACAAGATCGTAAATCCGGTATCGTTAAACTCGACGACAATTTCATTACATTACCATGTTTTCGCTATTTATATTCTGTAACAAATTGTCGGAGCCGAAGTCTTGGCTTGAGGGCGGTCTGGTACAAATGGACAGCTTTCCAGCGCCCGTGGAAGCCGCCACGCCCACAGCCCACCACAAATACGATGGAATAAATAAGCAATAAACCGTGAAATATTTACTAACACTCGGCCAACTTTGGTTCTTTATCCATTGAATTGCAAGAAAGCAAATGTAATTGAATACTTTACAACTCAAAAGACATATTTAGGAAAATATGAAACAAACACGATTATAATTGTAATGTAAACGTTTTATTGTATAATATTGTGTTGTTGTTATATGTTGTCAAAGCCTTCACAAATGCGAATTAGGTACATAACAAAGCGAAGGAACTGGTTTGCTATCTGCTGTTGAATGAACAAATTTTACGACATAATCACTAATAAACCTAATGAGTTTCAAAGATTGCTACAGAGTTTAATATTTGCCGTCCGACAAATCCGTTATTCGATAAATTCGCCGCTAGCAATAACTTTATGGGCTTTGTCTATAAATCTTGTAAAGAACACTTAAAATCAACAGTACCTACATACTCACATAATAGCATAACATATTGGGATAATTTCACACACAGCGTCTCTTAAGTGCTTTGGACATGGTAGCCATACAACTGGTAAACTATATAACTTATAAATACCAACCCAAAAAAAATATTATTATTAATGTTGAAGACAGATGAACCAAAAAATCAACATTGCACTTATACGAATTGTAGGGTCTTAAGCGCACGTAACGTACAAGGATTAAGAACTGAACTCTTATATTTTTATTATTATTAAACGCCCGCTAGTGTTCATTGGATCGGAATAGGTTATCTAATTAAAAGCATTTTTATTACTGAGGCACAAAATTGAGAGGTGACAGGCCGGAGATAATGCGTTTTGAGTACATGACAGCGGCAAGGCCTCTCGGACGAATATCATCGTGTACAATTTGTGAGATATCAATCTACATATAATGAGCGCATGTAATGATACGCCACTAAGCAGTTTATATCACTTCCACTTCACCACACTAAACTTTCCGAGAACATCAGTGAAGGCGGCAGTAAATCGCATTGTTACAACGTCGACAATTCACAAACGATAAACAAATGAACGCTAATCGCATCTCACGCGTAGAAAGTAAGCATGCAGTGGTGGTATCTTTAAGAAAAATATTGTTTTGTTAACTTCGTGTAAACTTTAACGTATAGGAAATACTTTTGCCTTTAAAAACCTGTTGTCTTCTTTGACATACAACACGCCTCATACATACAAGCTATTTTCAGAGATTTCTTCGCACTCAACCAGTATGTGACCTTGGTCATTTGACCTACTTATATATTACATTGTACATATGTACGTACCTAGTATTGGTCGCATGGTTAAATATCATAAACTAGCCGTTCTCGCGGCTTCGTCCACGTGGAGATCAATATTTTCCCGTTTTTCCAACATTTGTCATTGCTGCTCCACTCCTATTAGTCATAGCGCGATGTTACATAGCCTTCCTCAATAAATAGCCTACTCAACACAAAAATAATTTTTCGATTGGAACCGGTAGTTTCTGAGATTAGCGCGTTCAACCAAACTCTTCAGTTTTATAATATTGGTATAGATTAGTTATGTTTATCTATCAATAAAAGACAGCGCGATTCTGATACGAATAAAGACGCAATACTGATTTCAATTCAAACCGACACGTGTTGAAATGAGCTTTGTGCGAATAGAGTTCAAAGGGGACAGCATATCAAATCGCAAATTGATTCATTAAATATTTGATTAACCCCGTATAGATATCCCGTTTCGATATGCAAAGCGCGACACGATATCTCCGAGTGGATAAGCCGGATTTGCATGTACACGGCCGCATAACCGTATGTTACTGTACGTTGAGTATCCTTACTGGCTGGCGGTAACGAAGACCTACATGTCAGTGACGTCACGACTCACACGCGTTGGAAGCTGCAAGCTTATATTGCAATTGTTTTAAAATAAACAATCAAGATAGAACCGACGCCGTTGTTAAATGAGGGGAATACTTGTTTTCAAGTTAAAACAGAAATATTCAAATCGATTAATAAAAATATCTCTAACATACCCTACAAAATAAAAAAATTATAAGCAATTCAAATTAGGCAAAGAATATGGTGAACAGAAAGTTCATAAATATGCGCACATATTCGTCCCAGTTGGACACCGAACCCAAAACCTCCAACACCGAAATCAGGAATATTAATCACTGGATTCCGATGCGAGTCAATTTTATTACGTCAATTACTATCGATTTTATTATAGTCAATTAAATCAAACGATGACCGTTATAAGGCGACACTCCGAATGTTCCTACCATTAATGAAACATTGGCTAACCCGACACAAATTGATAACGCTACTGAAGTACGAAACATTCAAACCACTGTTTGGTCAGATTTTCGATGCCGGCAACGCTTTCCGCTAATTGGTCCAATTCGCAGACCGTTTGACCACCACTGCAAGACAATAGTATCACCCAATCTCGATGACGCAATAGTAAAAATTCGTGATTATAATGTTTTCTCAGAGAACGGAATGTCACGGAGTCACGTTCAGGCCGAAAACGACATTACCATTGTTCGCTTGTTGACAATAACGACGAATATGATGGATTTTACAATCGAAAGAGATATTGTAATAAATACTATATCAGTCTGTACTATATCACTCCTGTCCAGTGTACCAAGTGACTTTGATTTTGAAAAAGGAAATGCTAAGTGACCAGCATACTTATTATAAAATGGAAAGAAGAATCAATGGAAGAAGAAGAATTATTATAATGTACAAGTTCAAAAGTACCTCTTTGTGTTAAGTTAATAGCAACCGATGTGAATTCTCATAAGCAATGATTTGGAAATATGGAAGAAGGAAATTACATAAGAAATCTGCTAGTTGCTTTGGCGATGTCATTTAACCTTTTCTGTTATACTATCGACCCGTCCCAGCTGCCCTTGGGTGCAATTAAGATTTTTCAAAACCGCTTGAACTAGCTTAGGTCACTTTTAGAAAATAATAATGTTTGCTACTAAGCCGTAATACATTATTTTGTTTTATCTGAAACGCGATCTAAGGAAATTAAAGATTAATATATACTCTCTGGCTTATGATATTGCAGTTTTACTAGGCATCCCTCTTGATAAAAAACATACTATGGATATCAAAACAAAAACACAAGAAAAAAGCACGGACGGTTATAAATAAAAACGGTAATATTTCTGGAACTGTTCGTGCAGGTCGAAATAAATCATCGTCTATCAGTGTCATTGACGCTTAAGAAATAGTAACAAAAAGCAACAAATTTAGAATAATACAAATTAAGAAGCATTGTGCATCAAAGAATTACGGGGCATGTAACTATCAATCACGCGTAACACAATAGGTCACAAAATGTAAGGTCACATTGAGAGAACTAATAAATGCAAATGCATTTCTGAGAAGTGATTTTAGATTCTATTTTAATCAGAGAGTAAAATACAAGAAAGAGCTGAAAAAACAAGTCGAAGAAATAATAAACACATTTGGTTAACATAACTTATGGTTGAGGAAATATACATTTCGATTGCTTGCGCAAAATGATACATGGTATTTGTTATATACAAAAGAGGATTAAACGAGTAATAGAAAAATAGACATTATTAATATCAGGCAGACAGAGCAATTTTTTTTATATATTGTAATACTTCTTCGTTGTTAATTGCTGCTAAAGAAACACTAAACTATTTTTAAAATATGTTGTCTGGTAATAAAACCAACTATAAATTCCAAGCCGAGTAATAACAAACAATAAGGAAATAAGCAAATCTACACGAAACTCGTGATATAACAGAAATAGAACGAACGTTTTTGTTCAGATTGATGAAACTGTTCAGAAACTAGGATTTCCACGATCAAAAGTAATGGCAACAAAAACAGCGGCACGTGACTTAGTAACAAAACGAAGAGAAACATTTAAGGAATTAGATAACAAGGCTTTTTGAGTTCTGTTATTTTTGTTTAATTGGTCATTGAGGTCGAGACGTCAATAAATATTTAGACATCATTGAATTTTATTACATAACTAAGACAACGTAATTTGTATCCGGAGGAATTTTCTGGCAAGTCATAATTGAAATAACTTTAACGTAGGTAACCTAACGTATTGGCATGCGATGCTCATAACTCTACAAAAATATTTTTGGAAATACAAAACGAAACCCTCACAAGCATAACATATAACAAGCATCTGACAAAAGATGGCTTCTATTTAGTCTCGGTATCACAGTTGGCTGTGAAACGTTCGAACAACCGCTACTACCTCATTAACATAACAAAAGCGTACCTATATAATATCATATCTGCACTGAATCCACATCCGTGTAAAGAGATTCATACTAAAACACCATTATGTTCGGCGATACCGTAATACTGGAGCGCCGGTGCCGGTGCAGTAGCGAAACGTGAACGATAATTTAGCGATAGAACTTCGAACGGTACCTGAGCTGCGATCAGTTTACGTATAGCTTATCGAGAATCGCCACGAATGGAATTTAGTGACTAAGGATCGAGAGATCCAACTCCCCTCCTCGACAGGGTTATCGATCTTGGAATTCCGGGAATCCCCGAGGGCCAATGTGCATTACATTATTTAGCAGTGTATTATTGATACTGTATTACTAAACTCAATTCCTTACAATCCTGACGTAATTCTTCTTCTACATACATTCATCACACTCTTAATGCATACTCGCGGGTTTCGGAGACTCTTAAAGCCTCTTAAAGACGAGATAGAAATCAGCACCTACATACATCCATCGACAGGCATTGTATTTCTATTTTATTTTTTAATTATTTTAATAGCAAACTGGTAACTGCCAATAATAGTAGTCAATTATAAAATTTCAAATACCGTCAGGACTAACGCACAAATAAAACTCGTACATAGTAATAATGAAAAAAAACGTATCCGTTGCACTTCAAATGCATGGTTAATTTTTTTTATTTAACGAGATGATAGCCCTAGTCATCCGACGCTCAAGGCTCGGTTGCTTTAATAGAGTTATTTTCTTAGCCAAATAATGATAGCTTATTATGCTAACATTCCGTCATAAGATTAGCGAGATTACACATGGTTATATACGAGGTGTAAACTTCGTAAAGTTATATAAAATTACCAATAGGTATGTGCAAAATGTTAGATGACTACATCATTATAGACAGTTTATTCATCATCAAATTGCAGGATACTATAAATATGTACCCGTTACGTATTTTATTATATTTAAACAAGCTGTGACCTCAGCTTCGCCCGCGTGGAATGCAATATTTTCCCGTTTTTGAAACATTTGTCATTGCTGCTCCACTCCTATTAGTCATAGCCTGATGTTATATAGCCTATAGCCTAAGGCTATAGCCTTCCTCAATAAAGAAACTATTCAACACAAAAATAATTTTTCAATTCGAACTAGTAGTTCTTGAGATTAGCGCGTTCAACCAAACAAACAAACAAACTCTTCAGCTTTATAATATTAAGTATAGAAGTTAGATATACGAAAACATAAAAATTAAATGCTACCAAAAAAACATGCACATCATACAAGCAAGTAATAGCTATGTGATGGGTCACTTTAAAGCAAAAAACTAATTCTACAATCAAACTTTTGACATTTTCAATTATTCAAATCAAATTTTACATGCAGCGACTACTTAAACACATTAAAACTTCCAAAACACATATATCAAAATCTTATTTTAAAAACTACACCTCCATGACAGGGAGGAGACGCATAAAAAGGCATAATTGTCTACAGACGATAGTAAATAAATTATGACAACACTCGTACGTGCCCAAAACGGACATCGAACTCGTTGACTAGCGGTTATCGTGTTTACAGAACAGGTTGGAACCAAATTTGGGACGGCAACCCGTCCGACCACTCATAACAAGCGTGTCTCTATATTTAATGATCCTATTGGACGTAGATATATCTCTAGAGAGATTGAAAAGTATGTACAAAAACACAAATATTAACAGACGTAGATAATCGCCGAGTAGCACGTAAAATTAAGTCATCAAAATGAAAAGGTCAAGAGCTAAAATGTATAAGACAAAAATACTTTGAAGAACACACAAATACATGTACTAGCCATGAATATGTAAATAGCATAAATATTCATATTAATTTGATAATTTCTCACAAATATGTCCCTACTAAATTGCTTCTTATTCATACAAAACCATAAAACACGGAATCTTTATCACACATTTAAAAAATATTAGCCAAAATGTATTAGTTTCAACACATGCTGAATGATTCTTAAATTATTCGGAAATTTTCCCAAGGTTACTAATTAGACCATTGCCAAATGAAATAATGTTTGAAATTTGTTTTTTTGTGTCTAAGTATTATTTTCAGTTTTTGCAAAGAATTGATGAATAAGCTTGAAAAAGTAATTTCAAGCGTCTAAATTGTGCGACTATAATAAAACATAGCATGAAAAGAATGGCAAAAACCGTTGCAAAATTTTTATTTCTCCTTATTTATAAAACGTTGTGATTCAAGGGCAATATACCCTAAATTAAATTTGAAACCTATTATAAAATGGAAATAAATATTTATTGCCTATCGCTTTCATCGATTTTATCACAATTTATATGCAAGCTATCATATTATTATGATTTTCGATAGATTGAGAACTTGATACATGGTAGTTATTACTAGTATTTTAATTGATAAATCGTTGGAACGAATAACCGATGCGACGCTGCTCTAGCGGGAATCCGAAGATCATAACGTGGTAACGGTAGATTGTCCGTCTATTCCAAAGCAAATAGCAATAAAACCAAAAAATCTAAGATACACCTACAGATAAATCTCGTTCGGCACAATACGCAAAAAATCTCAAGGTGTTGTTTTCGTAAGCGATGTTTTCAGTTTTTTTATGTATTTATCTTCACTGTAAGAAAAACCATAAAAATGGATCATCTAACAAAGCTCGGAACAGTTTTTTTGTCCATTACATCAAAATTAAGTCAACATAGTTGAACCAGAAAAAAACACGCCTCACTGCAACACTAAGTGTTTATCTAAACAAAGTAAATATAAAAGATTCGAGATAAACAGAACATTCCACAATGGTAAATACAGTCCACCGTCTGTCGACACATTTTATGTATAACATGAAGAGAACAATGAGGATAAAGTTGTAGTCAATAAAAACCGATCAGAACAATACAAACAATTCTAGATGCGTCTACTGTTGTGATATGCAACATAAATATATCTAAGGAAGACTGTCGTTGTGCAGAAAACAACCCTTTAAAGGTTTTAAACGGCGATGCTGAATAAACTAACCGTTAGGAGAGAAGTAAAGATGTAGAGCGACAGGCGGTTGAATTGATGATGGTGACCGCTGACAAAGACAGAATGTACGGCGACTAGCGAACGACATGACATAAACAACGCGCACGCTATCTAAGCGCTAAATTACGGGAAGTACACGATTCAATGCGGTTTAACATTAATAAAAAAAGTGAAAGATGCAAAAAACGTCAACTAGGAAATTGATTAACAAATGATTATTACAAAGTAATTAAAAATTTCATAGCTAGGCTTATATCAAACATCCAGCTGATATGTATAGTAATAATAATAAATCTACACCAATCTTTTATTTCAAAATCACTGATTATATTTGATTACATTCAAAAGCGATTTTATATGTTGAAAGCTCTTGAAGCGTTCTTTTTAAATCAATAGGATACAAAAAAGCGCACGACAGCACTAACAACAAAAATTATGAAGAAATAAAATGTAGTATGGTACCAGATAAGCCAACTAATATTAAACCTTAAACACAAAAGGAATGAATTAATCGAAATCTTGATAAATATTTTGTTGTAATATACTGTATCGCTCTTTTATTATACAATTGCTGTGCAATTAGAAATATTATTGACCAATCGTTTTCCAGCCTTCAATTTACCAGCCCAATTATAGGGTAGTCCCTTAGCTCCTTCCAATCAATAGTGGGTTACAGAAGCATTATCACTTCGGAACGAGGGCAACTATGGTACCGTTAGCGGGAAACCTGAAAATGGAAACATACGGGCATCTGTTCCGAACTTGGTCGGTGACAATGAATGCTACTAGTGATTTGCTCCAAACATGGTAGATGACAATGAGAGTACAGATGACAGTACGGGCAATAAAAGTAGCTTTACAATGGTCGTTAGTAGTAGCATCAATAAGGGTTATCGACAGAATAGTTTAGCTTAATAGGAGACAGGTTTGCTTTTATCTTGGAATCAATATTGCAATATTAGTATTGAAAGGGCACCGCAGCTCTACCTAAAAATGGTTATATATATGTATATTTAAATACTATATGTATCACCATTACCGATATGAATTATTGATTAGGTACTATAATAATTCTTTAACAGTATAATGCCAAAGGGATGCCCGATGGAAAATTAAAAAAGCTTTAGTGTTTTATTCCTGAACTTCTCCCTTCATAGGGATTTTAGACGTAAGCTTTAAATTGTTTACACTTACACTTTTAAAATTGTTTGAATTTATATGCATTTTAATATTGCAGAATTATTATATCGAAGATAACTTCAGCAAATGTGTCGACCTTGACATTACATGGAATGCCGCATGTTTTGCATGAATCAATTTAAATAGCTTTAGATACCACTATTTCGAGCCTTAAATCTCTTAATATGATAGACAATATTTATGGCATTTGCCTAATAATTGTATCACTTTAGCAATATTATCTAAGAAATATTAGCGCTTGACCTATTACTATCAACATTTAACATTAAATGTAGATTATTTTCTGTATCACCTGTCTTGTTATACTTCTAAATCCAGATCTCCTCTTTGAATGTGTAAGGTTCAAGTCATGTCTTGTCATGAAAGCTAAGTGCAGGATAACAAGACAAACCTTGGAAAATAATTATGGAGAAATCTCGCATGCAATCCGGTTATCCGGGTATCCGATCAATGTTTTCTTTCACCATTACTGTATGGGATATATAAACTTAAACAGGTGAAACTTATATAAAGCCTGTAAAAACGCACAGTGTGTACTGTATTGTAAGTCATACAAGCGCGCCAGGATTTAAAAAAGACCACCGGCGTGGAAAGATGCTACTACAAAGTTATTTTAAATACTTATCTATGCTGTAGGTACACCTTAATTACTTTCGTGTTTCTACAAAATAAAAGAATAATCGGCATTCAAAATTATATGTCACGTTTTCTTTGCTTGTAATTTGTAATAACTTTAAATAACCGTATTGGAACATATTTACATTACGCTTAAAGCTGTTAACTGTTATGTATTAACCTGTTTTGACCTAAAAGCATTATGTTTTAACTACTATACTATTTCATTTAGAAAAATTGCACAAGAGTTGAAAGTACAGATAGCAAATTTGCCCTTTCCAGCAAATTTACTTTCTATTTAAGTTTCATGATACAGAATACAAGTTCATCGGCCCTTGTTTATCTTCGGACTGTGCTGTGGAACACCTTATTAGTCCCAAAGTCTACGTTGGTTGATATTTACTTGCGATTCGAGAATAGCGTGCAGAATTACGTGTGGTCTATTTGGTAGTCAATGAGGCAATTTAACGGAACCATTGTTCACTGATATGAACGTTAAGTAATAAAAGCGGGTGTTATGATTTAATCCTTCTCGTTTCGACGATAAATCGCGCTGAGCTGACTGGAATAGGTTTGCTTTGCTGCGATGTCAATCTAAATTGAAGTGAAAATGACTTCATTGACTAACTTATTCACGGGTAATCGGAAATTTATATTAATGAAGAGGGACATATTCAACAAAAATAATGAACAATACCTATCGGTGAAAATAAAACAGAAAATAATGTTAAAAAGGGGAACCAAGACTATAACACTTTACAAATAGTAAATGAAATAATAACGTAGATTAACTGAATTTTTTATAGTATAGTTTCAGATCAGGTTTCAGTAAGACCTTTCGTGTTGGCAACAATAATCTTAGCTTGCTGTCTAAAGATGAACAAGCTTTCGCCATAAAGTGATGTTTTCATGGCGTGTTCCAATTATTCTCTACCGTTGTTGCATTAGGTACAGGCAGCATCACGCAAAGCAGATTGTGTAAGCTGTTAAAGTTTAAACAGCTCGTGTTTTGATTCAAATGCCATGTCATCGAAAGGTTTTTTTCTGAACGATTTAGTTTTATGTCAAATATTTATTTAAATACTTTCCAAACTTCAGCACTTATCACACTTCCAGCAATTAGGATATCATAGTTCGAATAAATCGAATAAATTTGAAATCTTTGTAAAATGATATTTATACATAATAACATTGTAACGGTCAAAATTGTATTTTTGCAATGGACAAATTGGTGTGAGAGAAAAATTTAATATCGAATTTATTTTCTTAAATGACGTAGATTAAAATATTAAATTTAAGATGACCTTAGATTGCTTAAACTATCAATCCAGATTATACACGTAAAAAATCTTGTTGTCGCATTAACAGAACTTGTATGAAGCTACATGAATTAAGCAAACAAAGCTAACCGAAAGTACATTCCAGCTTACAGATTAGTTTGGAACAGAATGTATCTGTATACATTGAAGTACAGGTTTTGAGATATATCAAGCCAATTTAGAGTAAGTTTCCACCATAATATTAACAATACAAAAGGAGCGCAGGTTGTCGCAACCAATATATAGGAGCGTGTATTGTTAACTAAAGCCTCCGGGGCAAAATTCGTAACACCTCCCACAAAGAGGCGAGGAAACCGTTCCATGCCAACACCAATTTGTACCTCGTTGCTGTACGTAGCTTACACAATGTTATGTTTAAAGAAAATTGCTAATATATTGTTGATCGGAACGCAATGTGATCAATATAATCGAAAGGAAAAGCAACACCTGTTCAACTAATAACACTTATTACGCGTGGATCCGTTTGCACATAATCATGCTACACCTTTCCCGCATTTCTTTTTCATTTCTCTCAGTAAACGTCTTAGTTTTATCTAAAACAACTGACTAAACCACTAATAAGAGGACATCGTTGTCCAGCAGTGGAATAACAAAAGAATCGGAAAAAAAATGTTTTGCAACTGTACATACTTCAAATTATCTTTATATGTTTCAAATTCTGTCACTACAGTTTTAAATTCAAATTGAAATTTTTATATTCATTATATGGTATATACATACACTCAATGAAAGTCATGTTTTAGTCATCGTACTTCGGCTTTGTGCGCCCCTCAAGAAATAGTAGACCAGGAGAAAAAAGCCGGCGAAAAAAAATTCCCAGCACTCTTTTAAATAACAAATTTGGAACAAAGTTTGCATAGTTAGTATAGTTCATAGACATGACCAATAAAAAACAACTGTTGTCCGTAAACAAATAATGATTTGCCAGTAAGGCCTGCGACCCAATTCCTGGATTCATAATGCTCACCACAACCTTCATATCGAAACAATCGTTTGCATCGTGCTTCTATGTGTAACAAATTTCTGCCTTTTTTAAGATGACCAGTTACAAATAAGCGCTGTGCTCGGCACTGTGCTGTTTGTGTAGATTTCTTAGAATGTAAAAAACTAAAACTAACTAACAACAGTAAGAATGAAAAGAAACGAGGCACAAAGAAAAGACAACGAAGAACTGGATTTATTGTTTTTTTTATTTTCATTAACAAGGATCTTGATAACACAATCGTTTCGCAACAAGATGCCATATTTGGTTTTAAGGTTAATACATATAAGATCAACGATCATCTGAACGGAATTATCATCAATATCGGCAACAATAAAAGAAACGTGAAATTTACTGGAACATATTTTTCGTAAATAACCCAACCAGATAGTGTTATGAAATTCTCCACTCGCCACGAGATTTAGTGCGCTTAGAAATTGCGCGAACTCGACAAAAATGAATAGGCGATAAATTGTGAATTCAAGCGAAAATATTTCAAAATGTGCCAGGACGCAAAACGGAGACATAATTTTCGCAGATAAATGTAAAGGTGGACTCTTTGTCACATGGCTGTGAACTGAACTAAATGGTAAAGCACCTCGCAATTGAATTCGATTATAGTATACCTTGATTTGAGGCAACAAAGGCTTGTACTACAGGTCTGCTTCCTTGTAACTTTCTCGAGGTTTCCAGCTAACAGGAGCGATTCATATGTAAAGCAACTCTTTGTCGTGAAGAAAAGCAGAAACTTTGTCGTCAGAATATTATGTAAAAGAACATGAAGAATTGCAACGTAGTAAAAATTACACGTACCTTCATATTTAATACAAAACAGGAAGCTCTTATTAATATAAAGTAAAGATGAGAGAGATCATCAATTTTAGAACATCGCCATGAAAAGGCATCGTCAGAATATTTCTCATGTCATCGCTCGCTCGTCGATAGTAAAGCATTAAGATTATAAAATGTGAAATCCTAAATCATCGTCCAAAGTGTCACAATACGTTAATGATTGCATTCTGTCGCTAAAGACGCGTGGGTCGCGAACTAATTCCATGGGCTTAGAAATCGTCGCCACACCCTTCGTTTACTCAACAGGGCCCTCTATAGTTGGCCGATTAAATTCTGAATACACCCATTATGTGCTTATGGTGTAAACACACCGTGCACAAGTTATTTATATTCCGAACTAACCTGAAAGTTGTTGCCGTCCTCATAACCGCGCCTCCATCTTATCTGTAAACAATGGATAGAATATGTTAGTATGCGAAAGGAAGCGGTACAACAGACTCGACATATTCATACATATGCACAATACCTCTATCATACTGAACAGTTATCTAAAAACATAAGCTTAAAACACAGATCATGTAAAATGCCCTATAATCCTATTTCGGTATATTTTAGATCATATTACGAATATGTATTGGAACTTACCAAACGGAGTCAATAAGAGACAATGAGTAATCTGTGATATATTATCAAACTAAAAGTCAGACATTAATGGCTCGTATTTCACAGTTCATAACATTAGGAATGATTAACCATTCATAAAATGAAACAGTAAACAATTAATGAAGGAAGCCATTGCACTTAGTCTTATGAAATTACAATTCAGGGAAACATTTGCTATGACGAAAATAAGACCCACGCGGTGCACTACAGTTCATAGGCTGTTTAAGGTACAGTAGAATAAAGTAATGAATCCTGGAACTAAATTAAATTTAAAGTCCATAGTATAATGCGTGACCCAACAGACATCAAGTTTTTATATTAAATCCGGATCAGAATCTCATAGACTGTCGGGGGACGACATACTTGTGTCAACCCATCCTGTTCTATAAGGCAACCTGTTCATACAAGACAAGAAGTGTTTTCCTTTTTTTATCTTTGGAAGCGTCAACCATCGAAGAGCCTACTACGAGTATATTACTATACGCTTTATGACGAAGCAAGAGTGACTCATAGAGTAATTCATTTATACCCCAATCGTGCAGTCTTGTGTATCAGATGCCTTCACGTAAATAATTGCAACTATTCAAAGCAGTGATCCGACTTAAAACGCAGTGGAACCCGTCGAATTTATTATGGCAATATCGACAAAGCGTTCTATAAATTGTTCCGTCATCTCTCCCCTACCATATGCGAAATATTGAATAGATTAATGGGAGCGGAGATGCGCTTCCACGTAGGATTGTGAAACGATTGAAATACATAAATCAGAAAGCATTTGATTCCGAGACGAGTGCATTCAGCAGATTACGTTCGGAAGACGAATGACTTTTTGCATCATGACGTTTCCTTTCGCGGTTTGTAATAATACTGAGTAATAGCTCAGATGCAATCTGCAGCGTCGCGAAACACCTTCCCCGGTCTCTATGTGCGTCTTTTTCTCAATTGCTTGATGGCACTCGACTTGCAAAACGACTACAAAGTGCGTTTGAAGGTAATGTTTTTGATTTTGCCGGTCACGTCCACGCCGACGCACGACATCGCGTAATTGGAAAGCTCCGTATACTTGCAGCTTGAATGGACAACGTAGAACATATAGCTATATCATATACTACTACCATTAACTTTGATAGTAGGTACCGTTACATTCTTTGAATTCAAAACTGTTTTTGGTTTCCATGCTATATACAGTGACATCAACGACTAACTTAATGTTAGCAGTCAATTTGAAAATAAGTTTCATAGTACTACTACGCTACTAACTTACTATGTTACAATTTTTGTAACGGCTATATTTAAAGAGTGCCAAGCTTATTCCGGATTCTTTCATTCTGTCTCTCGCAGCCGTATCTACGGAATGCAGAGTACCGATGGAGGCCATAATTTGCATCAATTTGATTTTTTATGTTTCTTAAGTGCGTTTATCAGCTTATGTGAAATCAAATTTTGAATTTGTTACTGGTTATTAGAATAAATGTTTTTAAAGTAACGTCTTTCACTTGCAATAAACAAAATTGAATAAATAAGATATTAGTTATTTAACAATTTATACAGGTTTTTTTCTTCCTAACCTAAAAGTGAACAGCTGTTATTGTTTCCCCCAAATTCTTTCAAAGACCTTGTATTCCGCAGACAATTAATGGTACACTTACAAATTCGTATTATCCTTATAATCAAATACAAACGCCCACAGTTTAATCACGATAATCATATAAGAGCCAGTCCGCTTCATAAGAACAAAAAACTTGTGTGTAATAAAAAATGAGTCATCGACAAAAGTTTCCAGGATGTGAGCCTGACCCACCAAATTTTTTACTAATTACCTTCAAAGGCATAGAAAACCAAAAGCAGCATAACATTTACCTCAAGACGAGGATCTCGATCGTGGATTCGTGATCTCTGGTACGTGACTAACGCAAGCTAGTGTAAACAATCGTATGCGGAACAACAAAACAAATGTTCAGTGGTTTTAAAGTAATTTTGCTAGATTAAAGTCATGAATGCCCTAGCACAGTTTAGTTTCCTCGGTGCTATCGGTATGGCATTTTGTGGCGATGATACTCTAGAGGCAGTTCTACAATACAAATGACATAGTAGGTATGTCATAATTTTAGTATGGTACCCGAAAATTGAACAGAAACGGTAGTTCGATTTTAAAATAACAAATAATTTTCTACTTCACATGGCGTTTATCTGGTTCCAGAAATAAAAGTAAATATGGACGATGGAAGCTCGACAATTTACAAATAGACAATAGACTAACAATAAATAGGAAGTTAGTGCAACAGACTTGACGAATGCTTTGCGGACTCGGATGCTCGTGCTTAGTCTCCTCAGATGCCTAAATCCTCTCCCACGATCGTGATTTCGTTATTAAAGTTATAATGATGGTAAGCTTCAAGCTGGCCACCTAAGCGTTATTGCACACCTACGATTTAATCTGCATTGAGCAAAATGTAATCAACTTGTCCGTAATTTGTACTTTCGATATCATTATTTAATTGGATTTCAAGGATAACACTAATGAATACAACATTCACCATTCAAATATCTATGACTATGAATATATGAAGCATCCTGGGATTCTATGACGGCAAAATTAAGGCATCTCCATATCTTGTGTATACCCGTTATGCAAAAGTACATATCAATTTATTCGCATAGTTATGCGACTGTATAAAACTACATCATACGATCATTACCGTATAAGATAATGAACACTGCGTACTGACATCTATTACAAGTACAATTATAGAAAGCTAAAAGGTGGCAAGATCAACGAAGGTAACTAGTTATAAATGATAATTACAGTTTGAATACATGAATTTGTTCTACGGGTATGACAGACGATTCTAACCTGCCACAAACCATGTGTATGTGTAATGTGCTTAACGAATTGCACTTAAAATTACACTTTATTATTTGATCGTTAGAAACTATAATTGAATATTTCGTTATCACGTGTAACATAGTATTGAGTTTCATCGGGTCAGCGAGGTAAGGCATTATGCAAAAGTAAATGGTAATGACATACCGTTACCGGAAAAGATGATATGTTAATACTATTTGAAGATTAATTGTAATGGACTTTACGTTGATTACTTAATGCTCATGTAATAAAAGTTCGTATAGTGGTTTTATTACTGCTTTGCCCACGAACACGCTATACCGGCCGTAAAACATAAGTGATTCTAATATGAGAAACGATAAGTAGCGTAATCTGATTGATGCAAATTAGTTTTACTTTAATGGTCTCCATCTTAAAGATTATACGTAATGTGCATAGCTTTTATCATTTCTTAGGTAGGGTTCAATAGATAAAAAGTTGTCTTAAATTGCATCAGAGGTTTAGAGATAAACTTTACTGGAATATTAAACATCTTAAAAACGAATAATCGTAAAAACTAATAGACTGGTAGCGTTGGCTTGCGGTTTTAATAGCCGTGTAAATAGTAGCTACACACGCAGAAGGGACTGCATCCGTTAGCGAACGAATCTGTAGTTTTCAGAGCGTTTCTTTCTCACAGAGCTCCATTATCACAGAACCTGACCATTAAATAAAAAATAGCTTCTATTCTTTTGTAATAGAACTCTATTTGTATCATAGTTACTTTAAACAAGATTTAACATCACGTGTAACCGATCTCAGGGACTTCGACATAAAACGTGGTTTTAATTGGTTTAACAATGGAGTTTAAGACCTTTAGAAGCGAATGTGTAGTGTCGTGGCCAGGTTTCCTAACTACGCAAGTAAACCCAGCCGTTTAATTATACATTGAGACAGCAGTGAAAATTGTTCCACGCTAGAAGATAAATATCGCAAGCTCTCAACACTATAACCATTTCTCTGATCGAAAATGCCATACAGACTGCGAGACTATCTAGCTAAATATTGGGAGTTAAGGAAATGAATTATGGCTTATATTTACTCCAATGATAACAGCGCATTGATAAGTAATTGGAGAACAATTGTGAACTGTTACAGAAAGCTAATTACCAGCATAATAGTATCTTTGATCAGAGATCTTAGCGAGATTTGTTTTGTAATATTGTTGCTTATAAATCGAATGCGAAGTAAATTGGACCAAAAATTATGCCCTGAAAACTCCAGCTCTGATATCGACTGTATCTGTCGAATGAACAATACAACCGGACACAAATAAACACACATCATTTTTATTTATCTAACGTTTTAACATTCTTTTGCGTATAACTGTATATCCGATATAATAAAACTATTATAGTAACAGTAAAATAATAACACTACAAGCCGACTAAGACACGATTGCATACAAATTGTTTCAATCGTCGCATCGATCGCTGTAACAACCTGTAATTAAATCCGAAAATGACAGCCGACCAATTGGAGATGGAAATAATTGGTCGTATAGATCACAGATATGGAAATTCTGTGGCCTATGAAATCCCGATAACATTAAAGTCTGACAGCGAACGGTGAAGAAAACATATCAAGGTATGTAGACTGTTATTTGATTTACAAATGTGAACAAATTATCACAAAGGTACAAATGAAAGGATCAAGGAATAAAGGAATACAGAGGTCTTAGAAGACTTCAATACTTTTAAAAACTCAAGAATTCAGCTTATAATTAAACGTAACTTATACTTTTATCTATGTAGGTACTATATCTATGCCAAACTACATTTACTACGGAGAGTAGTATATCACACGATCAATGACCGCTATTTGTTTGTGCTATTCATGACGCCCATTCATTCCGTAGAAAAAAGATTAACGTCTATAAAAATGTATTGACCGAGAGATTCTTCGACCCGTACGACAGTGTCAGTGCCGCCGGAACTCGCAATCATTAACTTTTATGTCAATAAGGAATCAAGTGTGCCAGACCGTTACATGTACAAAAAGTTGTTGTAGGTCAATGGCTCACGTCTCACACGGAGTACTGAGATGCGCGCGTACGCTGTTCAGTGTTATGTGCCCAAATTGAAAAGTTGGACACAACATCCAAAATCTTGGAAAGCGATTATCGAATTACGGTTTAGAAAATTACAATTTTTGGAACGAAGTTCCTTACGGCAGGCTTGGCGGAAATCGGAATTTTGTAGGGACTGAACCGAGAAAAATATGAGACTAAAATTAAACGGAAATGGGTAACGGAATTCGTATTCACAAGCAAGCGAATAGTGTATAATGTAAGCCTTTTAAATTTATGTTTTAATTTATTTTTAAACTGTGAGAACAGTGATATTGAAACACAAGTAACCTATGCACTAGGCTACCTCCATAACTAACTTATGCATCAGGCTTCATGTTGAAAGTAGTTTTATTATAAAACCTTCAAGGACAAAACCACGCGAACCTAATATGAAACGAATGAGTTTTGCAATAAAATCGTCAACGGCAATCTTAATATGAAACGATAAAACGTGAGCTCCGCGTACACTAAACCGTATTTTCAAATTGACATTAAAACTGCGTAAACCGTAAATGAACCTTTAATTTAATCGGAACGCAGTAATCCACTGTGAATCCAAAACTTCTTGTTAGAGAAACGAAAATTGCTCGGGCTGTATAACTAAAGGTGATACCGTTCTCACAAAGACTGCGAAATGGTTCCATTATATTCTTGGCTATCACGTACATAGCTTTTATATCGCGGAGTCACGCGAACGCGAATCGTTCGCTTCAAACGCTCCGTTAACGTAACGCTGACCGTATTGTGACACTGCTGACGTAAAGCGTTTCGAAAGTACGCGTTGTAAGTTTATTTTTCTCGTTAGCTTGACGCTAATTAGAAAAACAATAATCATGAAACGCATTTCACCGAACCAGACCGGATACTAGTGAATGTGAATACTACTACGGTGGTCCCTTCATCACACTTATTTTTATAAATTCTTGTCTTTACTTTATTTACCTTTGTCACATTATTTTACCTTTTCTTGTTTTTCTAAAATTTTACCACTGACTAGCCGAAATCCAGGTACCATCTCCAAATGTATGAACAGCGTACCTACTCCCAAATTAGGCGCTGCAATTTTGTCCACAATAAACATCTACCTACAACTAGTCAAATTCAAATTCGAATTCAAATTTTTTATTTGTGAATGTAGGTGATACAGGTCTTAACGTTAGGTTAGTGCGTTACTCTTAATTGTAATCTTCAGTTCGATTGGTTTAATTTGGCTATAAGTAAGCTATTTTTATGAAGGGACTAATATTTTAAGACGCATCCCTTACGTTTGTATAAATTAATGAATTTTTTTAAAAGAAGATTCTGACAGCATTTAATAAACGAGCGGGTTTTAATGAAAATACGAATAGAAGATGTGAAAAATTTATAAGAGACGTAGTCAGTGGAAATTTTTAATCTCTGCGTACCCATACTGAAAGCAGACGTAATAGTATGTACATATATGAACATTCGCCAAATAGAACCTAAGCGATAATTGTTGGGCACAAAAAAAACTAAATTCTAAGACGTGACTCAACCCAACAAATCGTTAGCGATTGTTATGCCTTTTTCATGTCGTAAAACAATTGTAGTAGAACACGACTAGAATACTAAGTAACACCTTTATTAATATTTGCATAGAACGTTAAGCAGTCTGTTCAAACCAAGCGAGGCAAACGAACTCGACACAATATCCCAATTTGCATACGGGAGATCGCTCGTCATTACCCTGGTGACAAAACGCGGATTATTAACCAAAAAAAAACAATACACTTAATGTTTGTAACAATAACAAAAATATTTATCATGCAACAGTGAGAGTGAAGTAAACAGTTTGTCATTGTTAAATAATCATAGCTAAATACATATATACATCAAAATAAATTTGAAGCGTCTGTCTGGGTTTTCAAAATAAGTGTGTTTTCTCAAATGCTTATACACTAGTTCCTTACATATTACAGTTCTTTACACGATACTAAACTACAAACTTTTTAAAGTTTTTGTCTGATTGTGTATTCTAAGTTAACATGAAGTTAACAAGAGCGTTCGTACACAATATACTCGTAAGTATAACACTATATAGTCGTAAGCTGCAAAAAGGTATTTTATTTGCCTTACAAATGTCGAAGACTCTGGGAAAGAATGTTGAGATAAGGATACAACGACCACTGAATACTAAGCACTAAAAGGATTAAATATGTAAGCCAAAGTAACAAAAACTATACAAAATTATTATTTTTTTAACGTATGTTGTCAGAATAAACTTAAATTAATTTAGTATATTATTGGGTTCAGCTTATAGGCATTTATTTCAGCTCACAGGCATTCAAATAGCTTCTAACAACTTACGGCAATATTCGTACGTACAAGGCAGTTACTGCACCTCGAATACTATAAAAGTTAATATCCACTAACTCCGTACATACTGCAAGCGTAAATTCAGCCACACCTAAAGCGCTACAGCATAACGCATACTTCAAATTTCAACATGGTTTATTTATCATTGGAACGAACAATATATACGGTTTAGTGTCCTACAACCGCCCGCGTTTGCAGTGACTGAGTGGCATGCATCACGAAATTTACAAATGATCGGCAAACAAGCAATAAAGCTGTACAAAGTTGACGTTTGTGAATAATGAGTTTGCTCGATGGGGACAACCCTTATTTATTAGCTTTAAATCGCTTTATAGCTGTTTGGTTAGCGCTTGAGGTACAAATAGATATTTCAAGGGTGACATCAATTATAGTCGCTGCTATCGCAAGTTATTCATTAAATAACTATTTACATATGAATGAAATTCAATGATTACATTCATTTATTAACAATCCCAGCTGTAGCCCCGCTGTAAACTATCTACTTCTTAAACTAGTATAAATAAAGCATTTACTTTCACTATAAAGTATCTAATCAACACTCTCACTCTAACACATATACACTTTATGATATAAAATCCAATCTGAATAACAAAAGCACTTTATTACATAACCCTGTTATCCAAATTGTATTTTATAAATCATTGAATTGGAAGATAATTCCAATTTTGGTATGTATCCACGTCTCGTGACGGGAAAATCTAAATAAGTTTCAAATTAATAGTATACAATGCTGGTTACCAGACAACTGAATACTGTTACTAAAGTCTTAGATAGAAATCTTTTAATATATGTGGGGACTCCCCAACACAGCCGTCACAGTGTTTAGAGTAACTCACGAGTTAGGAATGAAACGGGGTCGCTCCGACCGGTCTATACCTTCAAGGGTAGCGATCAAATGTGGTTTTGCGCTGGAAAACAAACGAGTTGGCAAGTGTAGGTAAAATTTCTCATTTCTCCACGATAAGTACAACTTAAGCCCAGCAACATATTTGCGTACAAAGTAAACAGTATGTGAAATTGTAAGTACCCTACGTTAGTTCAAGTTGTTAATAACGTGATTTTTCCTTATGGTGTTCGCACCGAAGCGTATAATAGAAGCATTTATGAGAATAAGTCAGTAATTATAATCCAATAAAATTAATTGCACAACCATTATCATTTCAATGATTAAATATTATGATTATAACGTGCAAGAACATCGTCTGTCTTTACACAACAAATTAAGTATAAAGCAGATATCATGTCGAAAAGCTTTAAATAAACATTACGAGTGTTTCAGAATGCATCGCTGCTATAATACTCGCAAGTAAGTAGTTTATAATTACCATCTGAGAGCATGGCTGGGAGATTTAATATGAACGCTTTACTGGTAACCACGTCTCATTTACGAGATCTACAACCACTAAGGACAATTAATAAACCAATGCATGCCTCGATATGCAAATGAAACAACTAATAGGAGATAGTTATCTTTTATATACGAGTTACGTGACAACCGTTCGCTTGCTGGATTTGTTTTCTCATTTAATACGCCAGTCTAGACTTTAGCCATGCTGCCTACAATTTCTCAGTCTACGCCCCCCGCCCACTTACGTAGAATTGTTTAAAATAGCTACCGGCTTTAAGCTGTTGAGTGAAATGTTTATTTAGATTTATTTGTTACTTTAGTATAGCTACAAGAGTAAGAGACAATCAAAAAATTAAAATTTCTCTTTCAAGTCTTACCGCAATATCTGAATATTGAAACGCTAAAATAATTTAAATTCACATTACAACATATTAAATGAAATCATAAAAAAACTAATGTCACTAATTTAAATTACGAACACCCAGGCGTAATGGCAGATAATTAAACAGATACAACGGTATGATCAAAAGAATCTTACGAATGTGAACTATTCCTTTTTTCCCTTCCTCGCTATAGCCATGAAACTGCGACCACATCCTGTAGTAATAGTAAACGTTCTACAATCATATTCGCCAAATGCTAAAATTATTATTCCTTCAACGGTACGTACCTACAGTACAGCTGTAGGTTACAGTTACCAAACGTTGATACTGCGCCGCTGGGTGGCCTCACGCGCTCCAGTCACGCCCACTCCGACCAATATTGTAACACGACTTCGATGTTATGACGGTTGTAATGAGGGTTGGGTTCTACAGAGGGCGCTGACACTTGATAAATTGGGATGATGTGCACTAAACCATAGCATACCTTGTAATTGACTGTGGGAAGAATAACTTTACTACTATAAAGGTGGTTAGATGTTTGTTATCGTGTTAGAACACAAAAATACATGAGACTTAAAAACATACACGTAACCACTTATTAACAAGTGAATTTAATTACAAGTTTTGATATTAATATTAAAACAATAGAAAACAAAATAATTCTACTTTTACGTAAAAAGATAAATTACGTATATGCCGTGCGTGCATATCTGACAAAGCTAAAGAAGTTATTAGCATACCTAATAAAGCAACACAAGAACAAGCAATACCCATAAGTAAACTGATAATAAATAGCAGAATCAGTGAAGCGATTAAAAAGTAGAATTTCCTGAGTAAGCAATGTAGACGCAAGAACAAACCACACCCCGGGTCTACGAGTCCTCGTAATAAATGGAAATAAATTGAGATAAAAATGGGACGCTTAGTTTCCTAGCAGCGAGCAGTTAAGTTAAGCAAAAAATATATAACGTGACTTAACAACGTACCGATGACTGACAGGTGTTTATCAGAATTGGACATGCTATTAAAAAAAGCTGATACCAATCCGTCTAAAATGGTGGACTTTTTACATGTGATATTTCGGAAATCGAAACAAGATAAGCAATTCGAAAATTGAAACTGACAGAAATAGTACACACAGAAATAGTACAAGGAAAAAAAAAACCCGTCAATAAAATTCGCCTTACGCAAAGTTTTACGTAAACATTTCTGGAAGCCATATTATATTTTGTTTGTAAACGTGTGAATAAACAGTGATTAAAATTTCATCAATAACAACATTGAAAAATTTGCAACTCCGTTACTATGATCAATTAATTAAATATAGTGTTACAATAAAATAATGCTGAACAGATATATATTAAAACAATAGCAATGTTACGCTCCAAATAACACAATAGCCATGACACGAAAGCGCGAATTGGGAAGTGAATTTACTTTTACCCGCACTGAACTCACCACAAATCCATTGAATTACGTTAACTAAACTGAGTAGAACAGGCCTTAAACTAATGTCACGCTGCTATAATACTGTCCAATACAGAAATCAAGTCTGAATACATCATGCACGACCGACGAAATTTACTTACAATCGTGCATTAGCTAGCGGATCTCACATAGAACCGTTCGGTGACTCGCAATGACATCGATACCGCTTATCGATTTAGACGACGATTTGTAAAAGGGCCTTTATAACAAAAAAGGAAGTTAATCTAAATTGTAGGTACAGAAATTTTACGTGAATGCAATGTATATAATTGAACTATATAAATCAGAACATAGTAATGATTCCAAAAAAAATATTTAGTAAGAAATTCGTATGAACATAAACGATTGCTTGAGTCACAATGGTATAGGTAAGGATAATACTTACGCAGCTGAGGCTATAAAAAGCGGAACAACGAACATTATGCAGATTAAAATGATGGATAATGGCACTGAACATGCGGATAATAGACAGAAACACGTATATACGTAATTTGGAATACAATAAAAACATAACAGTACAATTTGTAGCACAATAAAGAATCAACCTTACGTACTTGTAACCGCACAATACATAAAAAGTTACGTCACGAATCGATAACCATCATTGTGATGCCCTGATCGATTTTGCGAGTCAATGGGATGATCCCGATACTAAAAATCGATTTCGAGACAGACCATTAAGATGTCTACACTGTCTTCAGTAGCCCTAGTAATCTAACATACAATAGTACGCTTTGTGCATTATAATGAAATCCGCCATCCAAATTCAAAGCCTCTCATTAAAGCCATGTAATACGCTATCGTCAGCAACTTCATTAGTCAAATTCATGTAGCGAGTTATCTTATTTTAAGGGTGAACATGAATAGACTAGCATTTTGCAACTCGCGTATCTAATTAATGATTGCACATTTGATACGAACTAAGCTAGAATCTAAATCGTGCTTCCCAACATTTTGTACACCGACCCTATTGCACGGGAAATGTTTCAACGCCCATTCGTATAAAACGGCTAATACAGATATATTGTTTTACATTTATAATAATCTCAATTTACATATATATCAACGTAGTTTAATGACAAATAACAAAATGAACTTTAAAAAGATAGAAAGTTAATGAAATTGGCGATTATAAGAGAGTAGGAACAATTTATTGATTGATTTTCAATTTTGGCAACAACAGAACAGAAAAAGAGAACAACAAGAAACTAAGAATTACAACAAGAAATAACAAGAAACTAAGTTCCTCAAGAACACCATCCGGATACCCTAAATCGACGTCTGAGACCGCTAGAACCATGGCAAACAATAACAATCACTAGCGGGCTGTACAAGTACACTATTGTATGCACGTACCTACAATTTTAAGCGTCTAAGAACTGAAGCCGATATCCTGGTTTTTTAACCGTTAGTGCCAATGAGCGCCATCGTGCCCGTTCGCGTACTAAATTCACCATGAGCGCGATAGTTCGCGCGAAATCAGTTCCTGTGTTGTGAGTTTATTTTATGATCTTTGTACAAGTTTTTACTAAGAAAACACCGAAGGAATTATTAAAATTGGATACTTTGTGAAAGAGATGGTTATTGAGTAAAGGGTAAATGACATGAAAAACAATGGCACTAAAAGGGGTAAAACCTTTATAGACCCTTTCAAGTTCCCAGACATAAATTAACATACCAGTGAGTATTCTTTTGTGGCATCAATAATTAACATTTTCTTTATTTTCGTAAACCAAAGATATGTCTATTTTGTATGCCATACAAGAAGAGTAAAGCCCGCATTTAAAATAAACGAACAGTAAGTAATATTGCTTCTAGTAAACTTAGGGACATCTTATTCAATACGAGAACACTTAACCCCGGTGTCGAGTATTCGATTTAAACACGATGCTCGAATCGATTTCCGTTAAAGTTTCGCGTCCACCCACGGCCTGCACCGTTCATGGTGAGCATCGGCCAGATTATTTCCATGTGTTTGGGACGCAGATATAAAATAAATCATGATTGGACAAAACACGCCCACGTCACTGACTGCCGTTTTGAAAATGATTTGGATGAACCACCCACACCGCTTACAAGAAAGCTGTACTAATAAGTTCCAGTAAATCATGTCGAAAACTATTCATTGTAAATGACCACAATACAACCAAAATTGACTATAAACTAAATATAGTAGTAGTTACGCTTGAGAAGATTGAAATGAATGGTTGAGTTCTAAATAGAACTGAACAGTCTATAGTTCACAGGTTAAACAAGTAGATGAAGTTGCTTTAAGGGACAAAGTTTCCACAAGCATTTAGGACAGCGTGCCTCAGCGCTTCCAGTAAGTGAAGATCCACGATTCCCTATAGCGAGAGCCAGTCGAGTTCAGCTATTAGCATAACTAGAGAAGCGCGAGCGCAGGTGAGCGGCTAACGGGACTGGGCATGCGCATATCGATGACGCATCTCTTGATTCCAATTCGTTTCAAATTCAACTTTATTACTGACTGACTAAAAATCATTATCGAGAATTAACATCACATCGAATATAATTTTAGTAATATATTCATAAGGTAAGTTCGCAAACACAAGAGACAGAACGCCGCTGTGTAGACAGATTTTCGTGTCACAATAAATTGTATCTTTATCGCTATTTAATTCATCTTGAATATTAAAAAGTCACAAGCAATGGTCTCAGACAATAAAGGTTGATTTATTTTATTTAGATAATTGAAATGGACAGTCAAGATAAACGTTCATTGTTTCTAATGGCGGAGCTGCGGAATTAATAATTTTATTGCTTTTAGTCATGTACCTTTGTTACGTGAATATTTCGTATCTTTCGCAAATCTTTCTTTGGCCTCAAAACATTTAACAGGGTTGACAATATCAATGTTTACAATTTCAATGTTGTAAACGTATGTAAGTAAATAATCAAGAAAAAGACAACCGCAACGATAAGAGTAGTTCCGAAAGCAAAACTCATGATCTCGAAAGTGAATGCACGCAAGACATATTATTGTAACACCATATGGAGTAGCGTAGCCATAGTCCACAACGTCCTTATTACGTGACTGTTGTATTCACGCCTTGTCATACAGATGTTAAGAATTATACTAACAAAAGATACAAAACTATAGAACGGGGAAGAGTCGAACGTACTCTATTTTCCATTTCGGAAACCTTAAAAGAAACATTTCTAAAGATTTCTGAGCTCACCACACAATATAAATAATCAATGAAAGGATAACCCAAAACTCAACATGGACATTAAAACATTTTAATAAAAATGTCGGGTATATTTTTCCTAGTTGTACTAACTAAATTTATTAAAAACTGTAACTGTAACTCGTATACATCTGTATGCAATCTTAAACAGAACTGATATTTGGTCTAAAATCAGTCACGGATCCTAACGCAAGGTCTAGTCAGCCAGATATTTAAAGACAACAGAGCAAGCGCTGATACTAGGCATCATAAGCCGATTGAACTCTGATCAGGTTCTACTGGTGTAACACAACAGCTTCATTCCACTGACGTTGTAGAACAAGGTCGATATTTGTTCCATAATTGATGTAACAGTGTGTCAAACCTCTCCACAGTTTCCAAATCCGTTGAGCTATTACACGGTGACTGCGCAACTTATTGTCACGACTTAACGATTTTGAGAACACGCCAATATTAGCACTCGAGTTGCAATGCATCGACAACAAAGTTTGAGGTATCGTCGAACCGCCAAGTTAACCGACAGACAATATGATCGTATTTCATAGTAAATCTTGTATTACGATATTCACAACACAACACTGCGTGTCCCAATTTCACGCCGAACTATCAAATCAGCGACAGTTTGAGTTACATATGTTTGACATTATGGAGTGATTTATGTTTTTCACCCCGAAAGCCCTATTTCGCAGATTTATATTATATGCATGTCAAATTGAGAAAATTCAAGCCTTAATTTCAATATAAGTACGCAAGAGATTAATATATTACTATTAATATATTACGCTAATTTTTTCCGACCCTTCTGACGATTCCGAAGTATCGGCTCAGCTATTTAAACTTGTAAGTTATAAAAAGTACGTAACGATTCAAAGATGCCACAAACCCAAACCGTCCGGAGTAGAGAGTCTGAATTTCAAACCACAAAGCTACAACTGCTTAGTACCTCATATTTAAACAATAACAAAATATCCCCAGAGTAATTTACAGCTGTTAAGAATTATTTGTTGGCAGATTTAAAACAAACATTGTGTCACGTTGCAACATTGCGTTTGAAGATGGTAGACAGCGATTTTTGCGATCGTCAACCAACGATAAAACATAATGAGTTATGAATGATGTAAGTTTTTCTCGAAATACATTTTAGGTAGACACGCACGCTGAGTTACGAGTATAAGAAGAATTTGTTAAATTTTGTATCGCTCGTATGAAATTTGAATAATGTTCACTCACGTTCACAATATTTTTATTGTTTGGAACGTCTAGGTGTTTGAGATATCTCTTGTAAATTATGGCAACATTAGAAATCATAATGAAATGGTATATGAAGTAAAATTTTTAAAGATAGACATTAAACTGAATTCTTAACATTTCTAACATAACAAATCCCATCACTTGAAGTTCGATGTCAATGCAAAATTAAGGAAAGCCATTGAATATGTTCTACGTTACCCTAACCCTATTAGAATCTTAAATCATGCGGATCTGTACATATCGAAGCTCAATGTTATAAAGGATTAAGTTCTATGGCAGTCGTAAGTTGAGATTATAGGAGGAATCCACAGCAAATGGACTCTGCTATTCACATATTAAATGTAGCGGACGGTGGTGGTGGTGCACCACCTTTAGATGGTGCTACAATTGTCGGAGATAACAATTCTGGAAGGAAACATAAATATAAACGGAAATCATCAACCAGGAATATATTTAAAAGCGCTATAACACGTAAATAGGCCAAACATAATGAATTGAATTGCATAGAATTTAATATTTATTATTAACAATGCGAACTTAACGTACATATGTTTAGTTGATTGAAAAGCGAAAAAATAACTTATAATGGGATCAAAAATTTCCAAAATTTTAACATTACTGATCTAACCTGATTTCAGACAAAATTGTCACGTCTTAGCTATTACAAGTAGATATCTTAATGGCATTGGTATACCTAGTTATACGACAGACATACGACTGTGTTCAACTCAGTCCATACAATCTAGTCCAAGTCAGTATTGCATGTACAAAATACTGAAAGCACTATCACACACGTTGGCTGAGCTTTCGTTTCTATTAATTTCCCGTGGCTCGAACAATACGACGCGAAGCCTCCTACAGGCTCGCACAAAGTTAACCAGTCCGGTATATCCGTACGTTTATTGCCATGCAGCGTTTGACAGGGAATGGGCGTGCATTAGTTATAAACGCTTGTTTAAGTTACAAGCGACTATCGGATTATTGTTTTAAAGAAAAAACGAAAGTGTTTATTCGCGGGCTTTGTGTACTTTCGAAGACTTAACTGTCTTATCAGTATAATAAATGATGTGATATATATGTTACCCCTTTTTAAACATATCACGCGCACGAAGGTCTTTCAGATTTAATAATTTTTTCGGAGATGGAATGATAAAAGCAAAGATGTGTTCTCTTTGACACAAAAACGTGTAATTTTAAAGAATTCTCCAACCTTGTGATTTTCCACTGTCTCGGGACCGCTGTTTTACAATTAAAATTTGAATTGTTTAAGCCACACCACAACTGTAAGTGCTTATAGGTTGCAGATAGGTGTAGCTATGTATGTACAACCACATCTGGTGCGGTATGGGAGCAGGGAGAAAATTTATAGCGCAACGCGAGGGATGGGCGTCGAGCGTAGTATTTTAACGGCTGCTTTCAAATGTATTTTCCCACAGCGGTTAACCGCATTGTTCCATAGATATATTCTTTGGCGTATCTATATGCAACTTAAACTATATCCATAAATATTACAACCATGTCCGATAATATAATAAGATCATATGTTCTATTCCCCTTGTATAATGCGAGCTTTTAAAATGTTTGTATGTAGTTACGTATATCGTACCGCGTTCTAGTATTTTTATTTAGACTTTTTTTTCTGTCTATTCCCATTTTATTAGTACAGAGTAGAGTAGAGTAGTAGTTCATCGAAAAAGTCGCACCGAATCTACATAACCTAGGTATATAATTTTATACGTGCATTTATTTCTGAATTGGTGTACAACGCGACAAAATCAATACAATTTAGATGAAATATACTTTTTATAAATTTTAGTTTTATGATCTTTTTTATGTATATATAGTGTAAATATTTATTTATTAATTAGCATTAAGTTAAATAATATATTAATTTAGTTATTTTTTAAAATTATATTATTGATCTTAATAACTAATCTAAACTTACACTATATTAAACTGAATTAAAATTAAACTAGACAATGAGATATTGTACTTCAAAATTGCTTCAATTAAGGAAACTGTGAAAGCAATGAATAGGAACGCGACTACTTTTTAGTTCCATAAAGCAATTGTTGCATAAAATACTTACTTTCAGTAAATCCCTCGAGGCGGTCCGCAGTCGCAACGGTCGGGAGCAAATTGCTTTAACTATCCAATCTTATGATTATGACGGTTGCACAAGCAAATATGTTTACTAGCAATCAATTTACAAAATAATACATCATAATTACACGTTTTGATATAGATGACACATTGACTATCGCTTTAAAGTTATTGATGTCCGATTTATTATTATATACGTACACACTAATATACAAGGAAATGCAATAATAAAGAAAGCAAACATTTATAATATGTGACGTTCACTTAAACTGATGAAAGATAATGTTAACAAAATTTAAACGCCTTGATTAATTTTGAAATACAGTTAAATTAGTGATTTCGTTCAACTTTAATGTACATACTTCTCGTGAGTAAAGCCTTTTATAAAAAAGCATGAATCAATTGTGACCTCTACAAAGCACTCATTGATGGTCGACAATTTGGTTAAGATAGTTAAATCTACAGCAACTGTATGCAATTAAAACCTCCGCAAGTAATACTCAACGAGACATTTACACTTGCAGCCCTTCATTAGGATTCTCAGTATCGATGGTATACACGCACGCACACAAACAATTACGAAACCTAGGCTCAGATATCTAACAAAAAACATATGCGCACCAAATCGGTACGGCATCGACATTGTATCGAAAGGATCGTTACACAACGAGCTACGAAACTATAGAGGCGCTGCACATACGACACGGGGAACTAGTCGGAATTAACAATTACCCAAGAGCAATAACGAGTAGAGAGTACTTTGCATTACAATGTGAACTCTAATCTAAAGCATCATTAACGATTATGAATGGTCGTCATCTCAAAGTAATGTGAACGTAACGGAGCCGCAGGACTTAGCTATAATAAGCTAGTAAAACCATTTATTAGTCATGTCGTCGTTATAATTGCATTGTAAAATGTTATGTAGAAAGCTTTGAATATTGATATGTATATTCAACATTAGAAATGATCCAAACACTACCCTGAAACTGACTGAAAGATACACACGTATGCGAAACCAATGCTGTCTGGAGTTAAAAGCAGGGAAATCAAATCTACTGAAAAGAAGTTCTCTCATAATGAGTAGGTTGTAAGGTAGGTAGGCCAAGCGCGGATTGACAGACTTCACCTGTTTTAAAACATAGAGTAAGTGTTTTCACGCAATATTTTCCTTCGCCGTTATTTCTAGAGATATTAAAATTTTACATTAGAAAAAACACTTGTCAAATCAGAGGTACGTGCCAGAACTAAATAAAATCACTATGCTACGATACCACGGCTTTACAGACGTACATCAGACGAAAAAATGTTAATATACTACGTTCAATGCACTGGTGTAGTGATATGTATAACATAATATATTAATGTGCATTGCAACTGCCTTAATGTGATTTACACCATCCTTCGAAGCCTTATAATTCATGGCGAAGATGTTAGTCTATTTTATAGGTCCCGGTTAACACGTTCAAACGTGAAGGTTAATTCATAGCCGCAACGGTATCCAGATTACAAGAAGCCTCCTGTACAGTTATTCTCAAATTACGTGAAGAATTCCCATTACGATTAAACTATTGTGTAAAATGTACTTTAAGGTAAAAGTGATATATACTTGAAATTAATTGTATACTGTAATGAATTGACGTAAGGCAAACCTTCTTTACTGTTGATTATCTTACTTTTAATTATTATTTATCTATAATTTAAATTTGAAAAATTGTATTTACCCAAGGCTTCCATATTTTTTAATAAGATGCTTCCAAAGATCTATTTTTCAGTACACGTATTTCACGTAAGCTATAACAACACCGATACCCCGCCAAGTAGTGAGACATATCAAGGGTTGCAATCAAGTATTACATCTAGTGGCAGCTAGGTTGAGAACCAATGACAATGTATTTGCGATTAGTTCCATGAAATCGATATTTACGAGCGCCGTACAATGACGTATGTACGTGTCCTCTATAACAAACTGGCACAAAACCCACAAATACATGTCGGGTCACAAGCATGCAAGTCATGCTGGGGAATTCGACGCAGTGGTGCCCAGATATGCGGCGTGAGCATAACGATATTATACGGAAATAACTTTAACGGTATGTCATACATTTCCTAAGAACATTTCTATTCATGTTCTACATTAGTAAATGCGATTTTTTTATAATAGAAAAATGCTATTTTTAACCTTTTTTTAACCTTTTTTACCTTACTAAATTTTTCTCATTAAAATACAGTTTCATTGTTCAAAGTTAAAACATTAAACTGCAGTAGAATTTCGACGACTGAACTAGTATAAATAGCTAAATGAAAATTTAATTGGAAATAATACATTTACAAGCGTTGTTTAGTAACTCAAACTTTAGTATATCAAACGTTAACGTATGTAAAAAGCAATCATTAATTAAATAAATTTTGAAGTTTGAGGCCATTACGAGCACGGTTCAATTTGCATATCAATCAACGGAGTCAATTTCCATAATTAACCAAATGAATAAGCCTAGGTTCATTATTTATTCCAATAAGATACAACTGATTTATTGTTATGCGTTTAATTGAAGGGATTCGTAGGAAATATTGTCAGATTTTGATAATCTCAAACGGACATACTGACGATGGAACGCAAACTAATTATATTAACAAACATATTGTAATTATTAATGTCTACCGAAACTCTGATGGCTAGGAGAACATGCTTACTTTTTTATAGTAAAAAGTATTACAAGAAAAACGTCGTTAAACTGACATTCACTACAAATTTAATTAGTATGAAATAAACGTTTTAGTGCAACATGCGAGATTACATACATTAGATAGAAGGAACAAATAAATAAACATTTTTGTTAATTTCATGGTAACACGATGACTTACTTACATACTCGTATGTAGAGGTCACTGTTCCCGTCCTCAACATCACAAGCAGCCTATCATTATTATAGGTATTCATCATGAATGCGTGGGTTGACTAAATCACAAAAACATATTTTTTACGCACCTCATGATACCGTTAATTCCATTTCTCTGTTTGGTAAATTAAGATATTGAACTTTATCTCCTAAACAGCCATTTAAGTAGGTTTCGGAACGGATACAACCACGATTACTATCGAATATAGGTAGATAAGGAAAAAACAGTGTAAAGTTATCTTGACTGAATTAAATCGTCTCTCATGAGATGTCGTGATAATGATCTGTGAGATATCTTAATTTATGTTGTCATGTATGGAGGGAGCGATTTAAATATCTCCTAGTGTGGTAAAAGATAAAGGTTCGCTCGATAAGAACCGATATATGGTACATCAATGGATAATATGTTATAGCTATCCTATAGTTTTAAAGGTGACATAAAGAGCTTGTTTATAAGGCAGGTCTTTATAAAGATTTACTAAGACCGTGTTTTAGTTGACTTCAGAATACAGACTTATCTAGAACCCTATACATATGTAATCTAAAGTGGTTCATTTCAATTTCGTTCCCCTAGAGTTGCTACTCTTATATATATACTAAGTTAGTACAGTAATATCTATTCAACTACTGCAACTTACCTGTTTAAATGCGCTCAAAACATTGGGCCTTCATACGATAATGATTTTATAAAATTTTACACAAGTCAACGGTCTATGATTCTCATATGCCACCATTATTAATGCAGAGTTAACTTTTACTGATTTTAATTTTTAGGCGAGGCTTTCAGAAATTACAATATTCATAAAATATTTTGACATTTATCGCCTAAACTATAATGTCTATATGAAATAAGACGACAGCAGAATATCGCATGTCTAAAATACATAGAATAAAACTGCGTAAAGGACTAAGATGTGGACCAAAAGTGGTAACCATTAGGAACACACACAGGTTATATAAAAGCGATTATCGCAAACAGTGTTACACATTAATCACAAATAACAATCGAGAATGTTATTATCTCTCTCAGAAACTGATTTCTGATCTACAATAATCTATAGCGCTTGCACAAATCAAATATCGATAAATAATATTAAAGGGCAATAACATTGTATGGGAAAAGATCGTAGATTTAATACCGGGAAGAAATTCCCATTGTTACGCCGCAGCTTATTATAATACTTTCGAGATTTATCGTTCTAATCTAAATATTTTGCAGCGAGTGGTTTGAATCAACTAAAAATAATATAGAAATAGAATTATTCACATTATTCATTTTGGCTTTAACGATGAAACGTAATTAACTCAAATTTTACATATTTTTCATCGCTTACTGTATCCGCTGCAGCAATCACAGCATCTAACCGATAAACTATCAGACAGCCGCAAACGCTAAATAACGACTTCCTACACGTGATCTGTTTAA
>DWGJ01000186.1:0-39877 GCA_018246895.1 Aspitha aspitha aspitha | reverse complement strand
AGCAACGAAAAAGCGTTACTTTATTCTTCCGTTTTCCGTGAAACTTAACGATATATACATATTTACTCTTAGTACTAAACATAGCGTGACGTTCTTAAAATAGTTTTTTGATAGATAATTCTCTTATTCACGCGGGTGAAACCGTAGGGCACAGCTAGTATATTATAAAAGATGATTTATATATTATAGACGTTATTATATTTTATAAACGTTATAATGCCTCAATGCATTTTGCCACCGGTTGCTGTATATGTTAAATACATCAAATGACAAATTACAATGTAATTAGCAATTCAGGAGGAGAATGGTAAAATTCTCATTCTAAGAAAGTTATAAAGAAATGGAAAACTTGTCACCTATGTCACTAATACCTATATTGGTTCTTGAGTGTTCCAATCATTATCTATGTAAATAGATGCCTACAGTAAGATTTTTTTTTATTCCGTTGGTTACTATGTAAATGCGTTATGTAAAGATAACAATTTGTTTGCTTACAATTTTAAGAAAACTCGCAGCTGAATATGTATAAATAATATTAATAGAGAGATAGAACAAGGCTAAATATGAGGGACGAGTTTCCAACTAACGTTCAAATATATAATTTCATGTGAAACTGTTCTTAATTATTTTTTAAATGCATTGGATTCGTATTATAATAGGTACAATTTTTCATTATTCATCCGATATCATTTCAATCTTTAACTCCCTAACTCAATAAATATAGCAAAAATATTAATAGGTATTTTATCTGAAAATTCCTATCTTTAAAGGAAAAATATAATAAAAAATTATATGATGAATTGTTTGTTAAAAACATTGTAGCTATATCTAATATTTCAATTGTTGGTTATCCTATATGTTAGTTTGAGATGATACAATGTGATTGTTTAACATTAAAGACACATTAACACCATATCACTTTACATATAAGAGTTAATATTACTACGCAAATATTCAAGGCATTAAAATATATCTACATAATATTTTTCCTGCAAATTTGTCGTTTGCTGTGTAACTTTTAGTTATATTAAAGCCAGATATACGCGTTTTCTTTTTTACATTATTAATTAGAAGTAAGAAAGGCAATAGTCAGCGGTGGATATAAGGAAATAGCATTATTTATCCTATCTGTTAAATCAGTATGTAAATTCCACTTATGTAATTTAATGCTTTCTGCATGCTTCGCAAATAACAGACAGCAAACATTTTTTAAGTAGGTACCATTGTCTTCCCTTAGTGATAAATAATACCCTAAGATTTCTTTTTACTAATGACTGGTAGAATTAGATAGTGCTACAATTGTATTACGCAGTTAAATAAGTATTTCATGTCTCGTGAGTTTTAGCTTCACTGTCGACCTCGCTCTAATGGCTTGACAAACATGAGCGTATGTTGACAAACAAACATACTAACATTCGATATCGACGTTATATTTCCTGTAAGAAATAGGTCGTTTTAAAACACTACGCAACACTCCGAGTTTTCATAAATATTTTTTATCTGATTAACGCAAATGTAAATATAAAAGTAAACTTATACCTACTAATATTTATACATATACATATTGAAGCGATATTTATCAATTGTATAATATACGTTGTTTAACTATCTTTTTTGCTAGTACCTACCGAAATGTGCTATTGCCGATAAGTGTAACTGATATTTCGCGAATAGCTTAAATATTTTGTCTATTCCATTTCCATACAAATAGAATTTTCAATCTGAAAACGGATTTATATGACGATTAATGTTCTATTCCCGAAAATTATCATACCTACTTGTTATTGTTGAGTTGATATCGGTACAATTGATTTTAGTATTTTACAAAGATGTTTTTAAAAAGCATAGGTAGGTACGTCAATAGATATAACTGTAAAAGTAATTCCATTTTGGAGATAATTATATGAAGTACGATTTTATTAACATTTTTATGTGTTTGTACAAATTTTATTATACTATTAATATTATAAATGCGAAAGTTTGTGTGTATGTATGGATGTTTGTTACTCTTTCACGCAAATACTACTGAACTGATTACGATGAAATTTAGTATGTAGGTAGTTGAAGACCCAGAATAACACATAAGCTACTTTTTATCCGGAGTTACCGAGGGATCGGGATTTACATGGAAATAACGAGAATTAGTAGGACTTTGTATCCTAGAACTCTCCCGGGGTCGGTATTTAGGCGGAAAAAACTTTGTGACAGACTGATATCCACGCGAGCAAAGCCGCGGACACATATATGTAGTAAGTGCCAAAAATTCAGAACAGTTTGTTGAAAGTTTTGTGCCGCTTGTACCGATTTTAAATACTTTAAATCCATTAAAAAGTGATACATAGTCGACGTGATTTGAACACGTTATTTGGTTATTATGTCCGTGCAAGCCACGTAAAATTCCGGAATAGTTGACATGCTGTTCAAGGATGCATTTACTTTGCAAATAATGACTTAAGTGCACGAAATGTTTGTACAGCAAATATTTTAATGGCCTAATGTGGTCATGCGTAGAATCCAGTTATATGCCGACAATAATAATCGGTATGGGCTACAGACAATCGGTCGGGCGTGTGTGCGTATGGAAGAAAGGCCGGCGCGAATCCGCCGGCGGTGATGTTATGTGCTCACCGCAGGCAGCACATAGCCCGAGCCAAGCCGAGCAGCCTTGCATTCGTAAAAATCTCCAAACCGGTTCGATGCGCCTCCATTACTTTCTTTCTGCCTCCACCGTGCCTCCCATTTAACTCGGGCCCACTTTTTTATCAGGAATCGGTATCTCCTACTAATAGTATTATTTATTTCTCATGAATAAGAGGGAGTATAAGTAAAGTTAATGCTTACGGGAAGCGGTGCGTTACATGCCACATGCTTCTGAGATAAACGCTCCGTGTCTGCCCAATATGTCGTCGGGTAAGCTACGTAGATGTAGTCTTGTGGAATTCGTGTTAGTATCATTTATTGATTTTATTTTTGTTTCTCATGCATTGTTTGAGTTCAGAAAAATATTTCGGATCGAGAAAGGATACTTTTAGTGTTTCAATTTCTTGCTTACATTGCTTTGCCATTTCAAAGGAAGAGTATTTGAATTGTGAAGTAGATAAATTATAATAAACAAAACCTAAAATGCGATGCATATTTTTTTCATACTTTTATAAAAAGATATTGCTTATGTTTAAGAATGTACAGTTAGTGTAATACAGAAATGTACTGGTTAGTCTTTGCGAATATGATTTTTCCATTGATTTGTTAGCTAGTCGTGTAAACCGCAGAATAGGCGCGTGACCACATCGTCCGTGTTCCTCCGATTTCAATCGGAATTACTTACCATTTTATGTAAGTTTTTATTCAATATTTTATATCCCTGAACGCGAATAAGCCTGGAAGAGAAAATGAGGTATGAAGAGCGGGGAGTGCGGGACATAAATATCTTGGTGATTTACGGCTGAGGCGGTCGCGGGATAGGTCAGCATTATTCAATTTCGTATTTGAGGCTCGAGTTACAATGAGCTTTTATTGTGGTGCGCGCGCGCAGATAGTGCACCATAACCGACAGTTACACTTTTGTTATTCTCGTACCTATTTGTTACATTCAAGTCAATCGGGGAAATTATATAGATAAAGTTTCCTAAGTATTGTGAAAATTTATGTTATTGTCGTAAGTATTCCATTTTATTGGTCCAAAAATCTTTTGTTTATGCTCAAATCGTATTTTATCGTGATCGGAATGTAATACAAACAAATGTTTTATATGACACAATCGTTTTAAAGTCACTTAATTATCGATTGTTTATATTGATTTTATTTCATTGGGCGATACGCTAAAGTGGTTTAATTTGTTAGCAGCCAAAGACACCGCCGTCTAAATTAGATGCTTTTCGGCTTATTAGCGCAGGGTAAAAAACGGAACGGGCCCCAGCGCTTTGTGAATAATTGACTATAATCAAATTAATCCTAAAATCCTACGGTGGGTTTACAGCGTTGTAAAGTGTAATAAAGACCTCTTAACAGCCATATTATAACATTGCGTGTTTACCATTCCAGCCTACCTACTATCTCGTACGTAAATACAAATTTTATAAGCTAATCCACCGAAATAAGGTTTCGACGTATGAAAGTCGAGATTGTGGAAGAGATAAGGGTACGTTTGTGTCGTACAGTGCGGAGCTAACGATGTTTCATGTTTTACATGAATCGTCTGTTTCGTGTTTGATACTTGCATCCTATCAATATATTTGTTAATGTTATGTCAAACACAATATAGACTTCATGATCCCCTTATGGATAGAAGTTTTGCGAACATTCAATTTTCACTCATCAATAGATAAACGGACCTTGCAAAGCCTACAACTTTTAAAAGTAGATAGATTATTTTTTCCTCTAATTGATTACAGATTTAGATCAGTATTACCCACTACGTCCAGAGGTATTTAATTCTCTTAAATATCAATGTAACGATCGTTGGCGAACTGAATGAATGATAAACATCCCATCATTTCATTAATATTTGATTAACTATGTTACCCAATCCAAGGTGCTGAACATTGGTTTGTAGGTACTTATATATAAATCTCTCTTGAAACGATAGTTTGCTTAAAGTTTGATAGTTCATTGGGATTTTTAAAATATACTGAAATATTTAATTCCCGTACTCATTTCACGTTACACATAAACGTATAAACTTTTATAAGTATAGAAGAACAATACTAGAATAAATTTTCTCACTAAAATGTATTAACTAAACATTACATTAAAGATAATCGCAGCAGTATGTATTTATTTTCCATTGTCTGCGGAAGAATGTATAGAGTAATAATTATTGTTGGTCAATAAGCGCTCCCTCTTATGCAAAGTGCAATGGAATTCACTGATGAAATTAGCATTTTCAACATATTTTTTATTGAATTACAATTTTCAATACTTTTCTAATTTTTAATAATTTTATTACCTACAGATTGCTTATCAATTATACATATTTAAACAATGTAATTTATGCAAACTTTATAAATGTAAATGAATGATAATGCTTGAGTGTTTTTGTTCAAATATTGCAATTTAAGTTCTATGTGAAAAAAGTATTAATTTTCATGGTAACTTTTTTGATAACATTTACGACTTTTATAAGTTACAAATATGCCAGAAAAATATAACCTATCGACTGCCGATGTATGAACTGATAGTCCATATGCTTAGTTCACATGCAATTTCTATGGCGCGTTTGCAAGTGAATACAAGACACTTGTTCAAACACAAGCCAAACTGTACGAGTGATAGGTCTTTGAACCGCACCGGTGGTTGCGGTTTGTTAGTCTTCAGCTTCTTTAAGATGGCGATAAATAAACTATTGCAACTTTCTTGTAAGCATGTGTTATACGCGGCGTCTGTTTATAACGTAATCTTAAGTGTTATATTTAGCGCTCCAGCCAGACGGTTCAATCCGAACAAAATATTTTTCTACAAATCCAATTGGAGCATCCAGATCGGATAAACAATTTCTGTTTAATTCTACAGACTAGTTTTATACAGTTGAAGGTTTTGTTTTGACCAACATTCAACATTCAATACTTATTAAATGATAATAAAGCGAGTCGGTATAAATACCCTTGTATTTTCTTAGGACTGTGTACGCAGTTCAATGTTGTTTAGATTGCATTTGTGCTATTGTAGCGCTGTGATTAGCGCAATCGTCACTAAGATGCTAATTGATGTCCCTAGGTCCGCGCCTTGTTTCGACAGAGCCCATCTTACATGCACTTTTAGTATTTATCTTTAGCCGTCATAACTGGATAAAGTTTTGTTTGTCAAGGCATAATATTTTACATAGCGTAAGCATCTTCATCGCAAAAAGAGGTTCTATTGTTTGTGAAAACCAAGTTCCTGAGACTCAGGTTTGTTTTAATTATTCGCGCAAATATTTGCTTTTGTACAGCTGTTGGCGCTTATCTCATTCTTATCTGTCAAACCTCAGTCAATGCTATGAGGCACGGGCCACTTAAATGCGTGCTTACATTTAGAAATACAGGTTTTCCCTATTTATTTCCTGACATTTTCTTGGTCTATAAACTTGGAAAAGATATTGTATAATACCGTATTAATTATTAATGTTGCGTTAAATGAAGTAATTATTAAATTACAAAACATTGCAAATTTAATATGCATCATATATTACTTCGTAGAGTACCTACCTAATTTTATGTTGGAATAAATATAAATCGTTGTAAATATTGCAAACAAAAATTATAAAAAATAAGTTTAACGGTCTTAAGGCCAGAAAAGTACCTTAACATCGTGTTTAACTGTAGTTATACAAAAATTGCATCAGAATAGCTAAAATATAAATACCTATTACCTAATTTATACATTCATGTATAATAGATGCCTTTGAACGTAAGTACGTGGTATTGTAAGAACTAAATCTGAAAACACTATAAAATAGACCTGAGAATTATAACGATGCATCTAACTCGAAATCACTTACAAACTACCACGGATATGTTTGAGTGGCTCGTAAATCGTAGGGATTTTATAGAGATGCAATAGCTAAAGAGGGCATAATAACAAATTATTCGTAGGTAGATAACGATCGAGATTTCTGTGTTTAATAGTTACAATATAAAATTATTATTTTAGTACAATGCAGTTACGGGTTACACAAAACTCGAAAATAAATTTCACTAGGTACCTACGGTTATTTAAAAACGTCAATTAGATTCACTCGGTGTATCAAAAAATGTTTGTGTATTGTCATACATTTACATAACATCTATCGCGCAGGTGTAAGATAATAATGTCGAAACTGCATTGTTTATTTGATTCAATATGTTCTCAGTTTGGTGTTTATTTGATGGCTATTAATAATTTATGATTGTTAGTGTACACGGCTTTACTTCCTCGATTTCGCAAAGCGATATGGGCCACTTGCCTTTGAAGCGAATTTATTAGTCTCTAAATTATAGATCTGACTTAGTGTCTAACACCTATAGAGGCTTTTCATAATGAAACGTTCTGAGAAACTATCTTCGGTTATATTTTCGTTATGCTTATTCGTAAATAAATTTTCAAACGTGCAATTAAAACGTCTTGTTGATTATCTTTAATACTTAAATAAAAATATGCAAATCACTATCGTCTTTACATTAATACGTAATTAAAATTAAAATTAGTTTAAAATTCTAGAAAAACTCAACGTTTGATGGAAAAAGCGCTCAGGAGACATAAGTGGCTATAAAAATCAGTCAGGGCCCGATGCTCGGCGTGTCGATCGGCACTTAAATCTTACACCCAATAAATGTGCACCTCGGAACGGCACACACCCGTAATTGGTCGTGCTGCACTCGATTCCGTTCGCAAACGAGAGCGATCACAACGGACATGCTTTTTACGATTCTCATTGGTCTTGTTTAATGATGTGTGACCGCTCGATATCGAGAACAATGAGCTTGTAATTGCATTTTTACAGTGTCGAAAATTACGACGAGATGGACCTGTGTTTCTACTTTAGGTATTGTAGGTAGTTAGTGAGAATATTCACTTAGGTAACGGTTCATTAGTCGAATTTAACGATTCAAGATTGGCTAAATAAAATAGTGACGAGTTAGATTTGTGATAAAAAAATTTAGGCATCAGAAAAAATGCAGACATTTTTATTGTGTAGGCTTGCGTTTGACTGCGAGCTCACCTGATGGTAAGTGAGGTGCAGTCAAAGATGAAGCACGCTTGCTTAGAAAGTAGAACAGGCACTTTCTAATTTTGGATAATCATATTTTGGATAATGTCAATATGTCCAAGACTAATTCGATCAACGTGTGTTTGAAAAGCTAGCCCACTTGTACCGGATGTGATCATGATAGGATAAGCATGAAGATCGCGCTTCAGGTATTGTTAAGCCGTTTCAATAAATACGGTTTAAGCATTTGCTGAAAAAGCGATAAGTATTGCACCGCGCGCAGATCGCGCGGCGCGGCCGCAGGCGCCGCGGGACGTCGGAGCTCTGCGCGCCCGCACCCGCGTCCCTGTCACCGTCACCTTTATTTATATTTATTTACCTTCCCTTCATTCACCGAAGGGCCGCCCTTTCGGCCCTTTTTGTCATACCCGATACAAATATTGTGAAAGGGCTTGCGGTTGGAGTGAATTTATTGTGCTACAATTTGATGTTCCGAGTCCGGCGGTGAAAAAAAGGTTTTGTAAAAATGTAAGCAGCTGAAGTTACGTACATTAACTCCGCGGTCGTAAATCACAACTGCTTCATTACACGACAAATTCTTTGGAAATAAAAATGTTGATAAATTACGTTATCCTTTAAGGAATATTACAAATATGTATAGGTACATATGTTAGAGTTTTGATAAAAGCTACGATAATAAATAATTGGATTTTGATTTTGTATCTATTCATTATAGAAGTTACAGAAGTAAACCTTTAATGTATTATATTGCCCATTGACTAATTTCCAGATACGACTTTATTTAATAGATACCTTTACAATATCCCCATCGGATTTATAATCTTGCCCCATGAGGAAACAATGCAAAGATAAATCGCTACAAATCGTGGAGGCTAAAGATCAAATCTTCACCCCATTTGAACGTAGAGACACGGCGACGTCCATGTGCATCAGTTATCATGATAAATGACGTATTTATTTATCCTACGAGCCTAAATAGCTATGGTAATATTGGTCGTACAAGAGCACAAAAGGTAACAAAACACAAAAGTTGAAAAAGGTAAACCGCGCTATTTACAAAGTGGCTAGCGAGGACCACACAGCCACAATCGAGCCGCGCGTGCGACTCCGTTGCTTCACAATGAAAAAAATCATTCCCAACATAGATCTTTTTTTGTTTATAGATCTCGCATTTTGGTGGTGTGATTTGTGACGTTCGGAAATGTTAATAGCACGTCCGATTGATATCCTTTCTATTCCGTTCAGCCATTTTTTGAGCTTGTTAGTCATTGTGATAAGGTTTAATCAGCCCGATGTGTGCTTTATCTTTATATATCGGCAAATATCGAGAATAGAGGTAATAGAGAGTAGAGAATAGCTATAGAGGTAATTGCAATGGTGTAGTCTGTTAATGATGAGAATAGCGATTTGTGTAGGCAATGTATGACACAGATTGCGAGAAACATGATTGTAAGTGCGGTATGCGGGTGCGGATTCCCGTAAAAACGCAAATTGTTAGTATGTATGTACGCAGCGTAGTGAGCGGGCGGTGTTTATGCGATCGGCGCAGGCGCTGACAGACAATGAACACGCTCGCAGTCTTTGACACCGTGCTTATCCGCTACCACTGACCTGAGCTATTTCGGAGCACCATCCGTCGCGTATCATTATTACTACTTCCTATTTACAGTTATTGTTTTTGAAAAATCCATTATAACGAAACTATATTCTCTATAATACTGGAATTGAAACCGTTATTGAACGCTCTTTTCCTTATGTTGGTTATAGGAGTAAGAAGCGGAGAAACAGGCCACCCGATGTTTAGGTTACGTTGTTGTGTCTGTGGTAAATTTCAAAATAGAACAGAACAGATGCTGGTTATTGGCAAAAATGGGTGGAACGAAGGAGACGTAATCACACCCGGTACTGAATTTCCAAAACTGTGAATGTTTAATTTTTTTTAAATGTTTAAATATAGATTTAATACAACACTTCTAAATTTTAAAAATACTTGTCATATAATATCAAAAGAATACCAAAACATATTTACGTGAAGAATTTCCATGATACCATGATGAACAAGGTCGGGTATCGTAACAGCAGAACTTCCAGCTGTGGTAGGTTCATTACTTAAAACGGTTGCTTTTATCGTCCCTAGCCTAGCTGTTTAAAGAATGCGATTGCATCAACACATCTTCCGATCATTACACGCAGCAGTTCATACATACATGTTATTAGTTGCCTTTACATAAGTACACACGCGCTACTTTAGGGTACGTCTAATTGAACGTAGGCGCGGCGGCGGGCAGCCTAACCTAATTTACATTAATGCAAACGAGGAGCATTGTTCAGGTGTGAAACACCAGTGTCAACACGAGGCCTCTACTCAAATAGTTTATTAGCTCCACCCAGCGCTGTTCTGGCGGACAAACCTTTGTTACATTGACAACCCTTTACAAGACACGCATACTTAACGCTTAAATATGACTATTCAAGATACCGCACCAAACATAAATAGAATTAAGTATGTATTCCCGACAAACATCATATTTTAATGTATCATCGTATAGGTATTCTCATATTAGAGATGCACCTAGATAATTTATAAAAAAATTATATGTTGAATCTGAATGATTGTATATAGATAGGTACCTGTGTACTTTTGTTTAAGTATATAAAAAGTAATGGAACAAAAGCACCGTTCGTTTTTTACATTGATACTGTACATCTGATATTATAAACAATTGGTGATATCCAGAACACTGAGGTCAATGACTGGGGATGCCACAGATTGCGGTTATATGTAACCTAAGTACACTGCAGCGGTACGATCACGGTGAGATCAAGGGACCTCATTATCACAAAGTCATTAGCAGTCACTAAAATTTTAAGAGAACTTAAGTAATTCTTATGAGACATTTTCTGGATCGCATTATTTATTTATCCAATAAAGTCTTTTATATATAACCGCATATGTAATAAAAACCGGTGTAAAAACTTCCGTATGCGATAATTTTAATTGAATCAGATGCCACTGCAAATGCGGCGTGTGACGTCACTTGAGACAATGGTCGATCATAAATTAAAATGACAATCTGCCACCTCGGAAATTAATCTCCGCGTGTCCAGTGCCGTGTATGATATACATGGGGCCGTTCATGAACATATAAAAAAATTACCGATTGAGTCTTCGGCGTGATGCAAAGTGCATTCTTGTGTAAATCGGTTGAAGCCAATTCACGAGAATATGCGAATATTGGGTTCGTCCGTTGTTATTAACCATCGACTCTGTGCACTATTATGACTGGTCATGAATCATATTTTGTTTTGGGATGAGTTCTGTAATCAGATTCACGAACATCATTTGTTAACTGGAGGATTACTGATAGCGAACAAATGTTCAGTTGTTTCATTTCTTGCGATGACACCTCGCAATATGGATGTCTTAGTGTCCTTTTTATATGTTGTTTTTTTTTATTACAATAATACTCAAATTAACAAAAGAAAAATACACTAATTGAATACCACTTTAATATTACTCGTGTAAAAAGTAAGCTTCGAATACAATCACGCCATTAACTTTTGCTTTTCTTAAATTACTTTTTATAGAAAATCTTGAGCACAATTATGCCACTAATTGTTATATTTTTAAACTCTTAATTAATAAAAATGTTGAGTACGAACATTTGACATCTTGGACTAGTAAGTAATAGATGCAGTGGTTCTAAAAATTTCGGTACAAGTGTTGACTGTTTAGGCTTTGCGGGTTTTTTGGTGTTGTAGACCGTTGACACGGCTGCTTCGTTCCTATTGAAAAGCGCGGTGATCGGTGTGGGCGCCACTCGTGATTCAATTGTTTACTTTATTACGAACATCAATTCGTATTCACCCATATGGTTCGTTTACACCGGTATCTCAGATTTTATATCCGTAAGGTGAATAATGTGTTTTGGTTAACACACATGGAATGTAATTCAAGGGTGTACTTCGTAATATTCTTTGAATTTAGCACTAGTTCAATTGTATATTATTATTAAGATATTTATAGGTATAAAATAATAATCAAAGCTATGTTTTTTCGACTTTACTTATTAGGTTATAAAGTAGTCACATATTATGTGTTATAGAAATTATAGAAACTACCTACCTAACAAAAGCAAATTTTCTCTGCAGAGATAAACGTTGCAATAGTGAAATATCATTATAGATTCAAAATGAGATAAGGTTATGGCATTGTTATGAAGATTGATTAAGAGTTTGATGAAAAAACGTAATTTAGTGACATACCGTAAGCGTTAAGGTGTAGTCTTAGGTAAGGTTACTCGCACCTGATTTACTTTAAAGGTAGCGACTCACCTGAGACTAATTTAAGATTACACTTAAATCCGGGTCAATATCTATTGAAAACGACAATTAGGTATCTGTTGTGGCCACTGGGTGGCAACTGGCAAGCCAATAAAAATGATTGAATAACTGCATCACCGTCTATGATCACATAATAAATTCTGTGGAACCTTTGTAGCTTTGAGTTGACTCACTGAAAACAGTACTTGTTTCTTCTGATGACGTGCACAAACGAACAGCCATTTAAAGACCAACATCGGCGGCCGGATTCCAGCAGACGTACAAACACCGCGAATTCTGACTACTTATAAACATTACCAACGATATAAGCATTCACATTCGCGTGTATGTACTCCAATCAAAACCATGACTCTAAATATTTATTTTTCTAATAAAATGGTCGAGCCTGAGTTGAAATGCAAATCTTGGCAAACCCATTAATGGAGGTCAAATATCAGTGTTCGTTTATAATAGATAACTATTCATATTTGGATTTTATAAAAAAAACAACTTGTACTAAATTTAAAATAATTTTATAAAATTATTGTATTTAAATTTTCAACAAATTTTAAAAGCTTTTTTCGATTTTATTTGATTACATTTGCAATCTTAATATAAATAAATATTCATTCTAATCTTTAAAGTACAGTAAATGTCGTATCCGTTTTAAAACCAGAATCATATGTTATGTAACCATACACCTTACTTTCTGCTCCTAGATTGATGGCTTTGCCGTCAACTAGTTTCTCAACTAATGTGAGCAATCAAGTCCTTATAATTCGATTATCACATTAGGTAACTATGCGACAAGCTTGTTTACCTTATTAATAAATTTATTACCTTAGTATGTATTTGTATTTAGTTTATATGAAATACGTTTTATATTAAATAAGCGTTTTAGAAACGTCTAATGGACGGGTTGGCCACTAACCCATGTCTTCGCTAATCCGCACTGGTGAAATATGTTCCAAGCTTTCCAAAATTCCAGAAGAGACACTAAAAAAGACTAAAAAAGATTCCAGCCAGACAATATAAAATGAATTACCTATTTCTTTATAAACTTCAAACGGACCTTAGACACAAATAATACTAATTCAAAACTAAGTAGGAATCCAATTATCTTTATGACGAATGGTTTTAAAATAATAATTATACGATGAATGCTAGACAATTCGCCTCTAGAGTTAGATTGCTTGTGAAGTCCTATACTTACCTATTACTGTTACTGCTTGTCTATTAGACTCGTATACCTAACATAATAAAATCATTGTAAGTATATTGAAATTCTGTATATAGGTCACTAAGGTATCTTGGTATTACAGGTCTGGCTCTTTACTGTGGTTTATTAAATGGTTTTAAAAATAAAGTGTATTTGTTTGGAAAAGCGTTCATGGGCATGTAATTGGTTAGTTTACGAGATTGTTGTTTATGTGAGGTGGCGCACTGGCAGTGAAGCGAGCTATCGGCCACATGCTTGCTCGATGTAGGATTAACGTTCAACGCAATTTCGTAACTCGGAACAAACGTCAACAACAGATTGTTTATGAAATTATTTTTGTTTTCAAACCCGTCAATCGCAGAGCACCGAAGCAATTACAAATGGAACCAGTGGAAAATTTTGGAACTTAACGTAGTTCTATTGTAGCTATAACACCTAAGTCTATGTGTCTATATATCGTATTGCGGTTGTAGTCCAACCGCGTATGTAATTTCTCACGCGGCTTGCTTTTTCATGTCACCTATTTGTATCATATTAGTTTTCCTACAACGCGACCTGTAACTACTTATAATGTTACTAGCTACATTTACTAACACATTTTAAGGTAAGTAAAACACACGGTTACATTCTAATGTGACCATATAAATATGATTTACTTACATCATATATGACGTAGGTAATTGTTATACAACTATGTTGTTAACTTTTAATCATATAATTTGTATAAATAGATTTAGTTCTCACAAGTGACAAGTAGGTAATATATCTATCATCTGTTAGTAAGGCATATTCCTGGTAATGGATGTACGAGTAGTATCAATCTATTCATTTCGAGACTACAAGTGTAAAATGTACACAGTCTGATATGAATACTTTTTCTTATTATTATGTAGTAAGTATTATTTAAGTAAGTGGAGCCGTCAGTAGAAGTTTTATTTGGTCTAGCTGCGATTGTTCTTAGGAGAACAATGCTCCACCGTGCTGGCGATTAATAAACTAATGGGTTTAATTGTTATTCAGAGGCGCCCAGTGTATTCACGCCGTTATTTTGACTAAGAATGATCGACTTCGTACTCTCGATAAGGCACAATTCCTTTTCTTGGTCCCGTTGTTATTTAAACTACCCCGGAGACTTCCGTCTTTACAAAGATATTATCGATTTGTACTGCTGCCATTTTAGCTACCTATATTTTCGTTTTACTAATTTTGTCTCTTAGTCACGTTTCTGGCTGCAGAGCTTACTACTACAGTAAGTCTGAATTACGTCCAATGATTTTCATATTGTTCTCTTAGTATAAAACTGATACATCTAATCATTGTGTGAATATATTCATATTTGTACTTTAATGGTCTATACTGTTACTTACAATCAAAACAGTATCTATATTGTACAAATACTAGATTATTTAACTTTATATGGACGTTTCGTTAGTTAGATGCGTTTTGTTTTTTTCGGTCGTAATTTTTAAATTTCATTGAGCATTAGCTTAGGTTTTTTTTAGCGTAGAAGGTAAGTCGACAGAAATATACTAACATAACGATGGTTTTGCCGTCCAATGACACACAATACAAAGTTATTGGTCATTGTTTTAATACAACAGCAGACGCACCGGTCATAACTTTTAAATACGCGATGCGTTGACCCGAATACTCTCGGATATCTACAAGTGTCGCGTTGCTGTACGGTTAAAATATTCGACTCATATATTAAGCACTTATATTATAATAATCCTAAATGAAAAGTAAATAAAAAATCCAAACACTCATATCAAGACAAAACGAAATCACAGCTCTTTATGACATTAGATATTGATACCATTTGCTTGCATAGGCGTGTTACATATGTATACCCAGTACTACCTTGAAAACGTTTATAATTGTGTTCAGATTATTTGTATCTCACGAATGACTAATTAGTATAACTTTACGAGACCAGTGATGTCAATGTTGCTTAATGTTACTTTTCGCACGTCGTAGTTATGTACGAGTAAGTAAAGAATCCATACGGGTTAATAACTTGCTTTATACAACAACACTTGAGTATTATTTATTTATTGAAAATCAACAGAATGTAGACAGATAAGAACATAGAACACTAGAATTGAGAAAAAAGGGAAGTGCCAGCATAGTTTATAGGTATAATATAGACAGCATCCGAGTAGATAAAGCGGTTTAAAAGATAGAGATGCATAAAAGTAAAAGCAGTCTTAATGTTTGCATTATTATATAAAAGACAGCTTTTAAAATTGCCTAACAAAATATATTAATAGTTAATTAAAGTAGTATACATACGTGGCTTAAGTATAATAATAACTCGTACTTGCGACTTGGAACGCACGGAAAATTGAAATGATATCTCTTTAATAATTAGAACACCCAATTTATCGTAATATATGTCAAAATTTTAAAAAGTATCTTGTGTTCCGCATATGTATTTCTCCCCAAACTTCAAACTCTCTCCGTATTAAAATGTCATCACCATCGACCCAGCAGTTTGTTCGTAGAAGCGTAACAGACAGAGTTACTTTCGCATTCATTATAATTCTTAAGTAGTATGGATTTATGCAGAACTTACGATAATCTTTAATAATATTGTATCACGCTTGTGAAATTGTATTGTACAAATGATATATTTTGTTCTAGATTCATTCGTGGCTATCACTATCAGCGCATATCAGGCTTTAATTTTAAAATACTTAAATTTTTAATAACTTAATAAGCGACTACTTAATAAGCGAAGTAGTTTAACGTATGTGCCCATAGAATAACTATGAAAAGAAAACTTTTTTGTTTCTATAACGAAAGGCGAAGCGTTTTCAGTGTTGGTGTATTGTAGCACGTTACGCTTACGCGTTCTCATTTGTAACTGATACGATACATGTAAGACAACATTCGTTAAACTAGCTTCTCAAATGTTAGATGGGCGACTAACCTACAGATGAACCCAAGTCGAGTCGCCCCGGTTAATGACATTGCGAAGGTCAGACGACAATCACTTCGCGGAAAACCAGATTCCTGAAGGACAATTAGTAGGGTAATTATAACATACTTCGAAGTAAGTATCTTTTGTAATGCCGCCCTCTGTTACTTGGATAGCGCTGAAATCTTTTGAAGTCCGTACGTAATTACTATAAACTTATGTTACTTTTAGAGGTGCACGACGGAAATATCGAATTGGATTTTATTGCGTTTTTCGATAAGGCAAAATAACGATAAAGGGCGTGGTTGGATTGAATGTTTTAAAATCGCATCTTATTCGTATAAGCTCAACGTTTGGTAGCAATAAATTATAGTGTCGGAATACAAAAGATGGCATTGTGAAGTCGACACGGCGACGTTCGATAGCGATCACACGACGGGCCCGGCGCGGCCGCCGCTGCCGCACAACTACGCTAATCCTTCACGTTACGAGTATACACTGGACATGCCTCCGCACCGTCCAGTGTCTATGCGGTCCAGCTCCTATCACCGTTAAAAGCTCGTAAATAATCCTGTCACATGTCCCATCGATGCAGTCCATTCAGGAGCAAGTTTGTATAATGTCTCAGTACTAATCGACAATGAAAAAAACATTCATACATAGAAATATTTAATTATGAATAATTTAATTTATTGACGTATCGCCAACAATGAATGAGAATAAAAGTGCAACAGTTTAGACAACACGCTGTCGCATTTGCCTGTCGCTGTTATACGTCCAATTAATTTAAATAATAGCTGCCTCCCAGTCTACCTGCGTGCCTACCAGGGTCCTTTTCTCGTATCGATACCTACATAACATGAGCTGATTTGAGTCATTCAAATGACAAGCGTGCGCAGTCACAAATGGATGTTTTTTCGATGTCTTATGAATATATTATTTAAACCAAAAGATAAAATATATTACTAGGTTCGATAACATTATTGTTTAAATTGGTATCGAATAACATTAGTAATCTAAAAAACTAACTTTTTAACTACACAGTCTTTTATCTAAGTTTTTGCACATGCAATGCAATGCAAAAAATCGATAGGTATAGATTATTGCAGATAATTACAAAATTTCAAAGTAAGAAATTCATACCAGACATTTATGTAGGTACTTCCATACATGTAATACTCAAAAGTGTTTACTTTAGGAATTTGTTTACGTGACTCGTTTTATTGAACGTCTGTTTATTTATCGGTAAAACTAATTTAATAGTACTCGTACTGATGCGTGATTTCCTGACATGAGTGCTAATGCCCTAATCTCTAATCATTTCAATGTTTAGGCGAGTAATAAGCACACATTTGCAATATTTAACATAAGTAAATAGTACAATATTTAAACATTATTAGAACGGTCATATGTATATGTAGACGTACGATTAGAAATCTGAGTTATTTTTAGGACACAATTTGTCGACATTATGTTTACGGTCAGTACCTATAAGTATTTATTATAAAACAACACTTTTTTGCGAGTTCATAGGTAAAGCTGGCAAATATTTCAAGGCATCGAGGCTGTCGTAAGGATTGAAATTCCCTGAACTTTAAAAAAGCATATCTTAAAAGTGAATTGATCGTTTAGAGGTCGCTCATTGTGTTCGCCAAGGGGGACATTTGTCTACTACTTATTATTTTGGGCCGGTTTTTTATATGTAGATACCTGCCTACATGGCGCCTAGCTATTCATATTCAAATTGGTAGTTTGTGTTGAGTAATATTCAACATTTATATAGATGCAATTGTGTAATCCGATAGCTCGAGTTATGTTTGAATGGTTTTACAGGTTGATTCAAAAGTTTGGAATTTGTCTTTAGTAGATGACGTTTAATTATACATCGATGTGTGCAGTGTGAGCGGGGATATACGGATCACTTGCAGATATTAAATCTCTATTCCTCGAACTTTTTCTTACCTACATTCTTGAAGAGTGAGTCCACGGTACCTGTTTCCGACCAATAGAATCTACATAAAACGTTTGATGCAATCTCGTATCGAAGGCCGCGTATGTCTACCCCGCTGCGGCAGACCTGGCTCATCCAACTTATTCATTAGCGCAATGTTCCTCCCACCGCACCGCTTATTTTATTTTATTTATGGCCGACGAGCCGAGGTGAGACCCCAATTTCGCATGCGCCCGTGGCTTGATAATTATAGCCTAGCCGCGATTGAAAAAAGACGCCATTTAAAAACGCAACCTTCTGGCCGACCATTCTGCATCGAACATCAAGAAATTGATATTTAACAATAGCTTATATGCCATACTCAGATACATTATGTAGTCCTTCGTACCTTTAACAGGTAAGTATAGTCATTATTAAATGTATATTTTCTATAACTGTTGCTAAATATTTAAAGAGAGATTAATTAATAAATAATGTATTAAATATATTATAATAAAAATATAAGTAATAATAATAATGGCTTTACATAACACATAATAAATAATATAAAATATACCTTACATACTTATGTACATATTTCAAAAATAATAACTATTTTAAAATCTTAATAAATCTAGGTAATATTTATTTATACAGTCTGATTATAAACATTAGTAAAATTACACAAGAAGGTCAAGTCGAGGGACGCGGTGGCAAAAAGCTCTCCCATGTCCGTGATGTTCAGATAACCTTAAACTGAGCATTTGTTATCCTTATCTCGTGTTTGAGCGTGGCTAATGTGGCTGGAGGCAGATACTCGATCGATTTATGTCGCCTGCCTGGCACCCACGACAAATTGATAATTAATTTTCGACGGACGCCTTTGATCGCACCGAGGCATTTGCAGGAATGCGCTGTGCTGAATTCGACTACCGTTAAGGGTTTAGCGGGAAAATTTTTGCATGCCTTGTATCTTTTACCAATTAATGTGGAATTCTCATTATAATATACACTTTTGGTTTCGACTCAAACATCTGAACATGATATAAAAATTAAATTGAAAGAAGTTACAGTTTAAGTAAATCATATTTAAATGTCCTTATTGGGTAGTAGTATAGCTTTATATATTTTCTTTTGCTTAATTGGGGATTTTTCTCTGAATAATTATTTAACTCTGGAATACAGTAGAAAAGTATAACTTAACGTCATAATCTGCTTTTCCACTAAGTTAAAATTACATTAGAAATAAATTTAGCAAACAGGTATGCGAAGTGGTGACAAAAATCCACAGCATTAACATCCACACAAATCTAAACTGCTAGAATAGGTGCAGCAGCTCTACGTACTTGAACCCCGGATAAAGGCCTCAGATGTTCAGAAAAGGTAAATACTATCTATTAATTGTATTTAAAATTACGAAATATATCTTGATTATATGCACACTTGAGAGAGAAAAAATTCTCGGTATCAAACACACTGGAAATGTTTTTATGTAACGTATTAAATTGGTTTAGTTGGAGTTTGATACCGCAGAATTCCGTAAATGAAGTCGCGTGGAAATAACCACAATATTATAAGAGTCCCATATCACTTATGTAGCCTCTTTAAGAAATCATTAATCCCTTGGAAGCGCGTTACTACGTGTAAACTAATATTTTGAAAGACTGGCAACCTTTTTGCTTTCCGAAATTTGATTTTTCTTCACTGTTATTTATTTGTGGTTTAAAGTTCCCTGCAGTCATCCCGTTGACAGCATTTCTCAAATGGCCAACTACATATATAAAAACTTCTCGCTTCTCAACGAGTAATTTCGTCAAGATACTAGAGATATCAATTTTGATTTGGGTACCGAAAACAATACAAGACCTTTTGTGTAATATGATCCCGACCGCTGACGCAAGACTTGACGGAACTTAGTGGTCGAATTATTCTAATTATAAGATTAACTGTCACCTGACATTGTGTTCTCAATGTTTTTCAGTATGACAAAATACGTTTCCTATTTCTCGATTGCGGTATCTAAAATAACGATTGTGTTGTCGGGGCTACTTTTTTAGTTTAATATTTTACTACCTAATATATGCACTTATTTTGGGTTTGCCTTGGTGTATTGTCCAGGGCACCCACGACATATGGCACAAAATACTAGTTTGGGGCCATGAGCGTGAAAGTTATTTCAAGTTGTATTTTCACAGGCATCTATCCAACAAGGCAACGCTACATCACCGCTTAGGTATTGGATATTTTATAAAAACCGAAACAAGTATGCCTTATCAAACACTTAAGCCTCAGTAGTCGTTTCACACTGGCTATTAAAAAACAAAAGTCTGTGTCATAAAAATATGTGTCGAGCGACACGTCGCCCCACGGCACATCTCGTAAACGCCGCTTTAATCCTTTAAAACAATGCTAATGGATCTACGTAAATGTCGGCCGCTTTAAGTCCTGTCAGCGTATTATAAATTCGGCCGATCGTCTTAACGCTTCGCTCGCCACCAATAAAGTTGACACTAAATTGAACTCTTTTATTTCCCGTCTAACCAAAATCACAAAATTATAAATAAATATTTTATTATACGCGTTCACTGGACGCATTTTAGTGTGAGCGATGAACACGGGTTCACGTCAAAACATCTTTATCGGGTTATTTGTCTTATAAAATATTATCGAGAGGCACTTCGGGACCGTCAGCAAAAGAGGACGTATAGTGTGATCCGTGTGCGATTGTTGACTTTACGCCCACGATGATGTGGTCACTTCTCTTTGACGCGAGGGATAAACAATAAAGGCGGCGATTACAAGTCAGTGTTGTAACCAATATAGTTTATTATTCTTAGGAGAAGATGTTTCGACGAGAGAGGCGTCTAGCGTCCTTTAAATTGAATCATAGCGGCAGACCGTACTAGCGGCGGAGATTAGTGCGCAAGTCGCGCAACGGCCCGTACCAAACGCGACGCGACAGCTGGAATTATGAAGCTCTGATACGCTGATAAATCAATAACTCATTATACAATAGTAGTTAAGACTTACACCCTTCAGTGATCTTTATTTTATCTCAGTGCTATTATAAACATGGAATAAAACTAGCCAGTTAATTCCAAATTCTATTTAATATTAAATAAAAGATTAAGTGGCGCGTTTATTTATTGAATCCATTTTGAAGTGGTTATGATATGCACTACTACATTATGGTCGAGACAAGGCATACAAAGTAAAAGCTTGCAACCGGTTGCGTCGGAAAAGGCGGGCGTCGTCGCCTCCCGCAATCACGTACTTGTCGCGTTTTCATCACCTGCTTCGCTAAAAGTGACGTAATTACGGATGCAAATCGATCAACAGCAGTTATCGGCTCGACGAGGGTTGACGGAGTAAATTAGCACGATACGCCAGTTAATGTTTATAGCCTTCCGCGCGTGATTTAGCTGAGAGGATAATTACGAGCGGCTGTTGGAACTTACTTACCTTACGTTAAAAAAAGTAATTACAGACCTTCATAAATGCCCCTTGGTTAATAAGGAAAAGCAAAGCTGTTGTGTTCCATTCGCGGTCGAAACGTCCGACAGGACTCTCCTGTTAAAAAATAAAGCATAGGAGTAGATCCATGTCGGAAACGTGGATTCCATCGCTCATACACATGACTTGCAAGTTGCAACTAGTGGGCATGCTCTCATTGACTCCGCCATTGACCCCTGCGTTAGCGATCGTGATAATATAAATAATACATTCTCGTGATTCCCGTGGGTACTGACAATGGATAACATTCAGCATCATAATGAAAAACATTACCTTAACAGATCGGTCCCGAAGGAGCGGCGAACAATTGTAGTAAGCTATATTTCAATGGGACATTGAAGTATTTCGATCTGTTAATGCAAAAACTTTGATTGACGGTGTCCGTGTTTAAGTAAAGCTGAATTAAAATTTGAATAGTCTGTAAAAAATATGCACGATTTTGTATCTTAAGTTGAATCTATTTGGTATGTCACATAAACTTTTTCTCATACAGAAATGCACACGAAATTACAGAGACAGTTGAATGAAGTGTAACTTTTTATTAACAGATACCCGTAACTCCAGCAAACAACGTACTGGTGTCTTATTTCAAAAGCTTTTTTCACCAAGTGAAAGGCGCCTGGGTCTCCTTAAAAGCCTTGTAGGCTGTTATCGTTAGCATATCTCGTGTACGTTGCAGCTCAATGAGAAAAATACACTAAGAAATCGCAATTTGTAAATAAGTTCTTGTTAATTGACTTACAACTATAACTTAACTGTTTTCAGTTTTCGAAAATATTCATCTATAAATTGATTTTTTATTGAAGTATTTGTATGAAAAACTCCCATGTGGGACTCGAGCATAACCTGATATCAAGCCCAACAATTTTCTGAAAAGATAAATTTACTATAAGCATTTGAAATAAAATATTCATTTTATATGGGTACGTAGTAAACTTAAAATTAAGTAGATACGAAACTTTTGAGAATGCGCCGTTAAAAGGAGTTGTTTTCCATTGACAAATGAAATTGCTTAAACACAAATAATTCAACCTTCGATGCATATTTATGATCTGATCTCTTGTGACACCATCAATATCTTCCGTGAATGGTAAATATTTGCTTAGGAGAAGTACAACATAGAAATTAACATAAAATAGTCGTCATAATACTGTGCGTGCATAATTTACCTACATATATGTTAATCTTTACACCTGATATATACGTATATTTTAGTTATTTTGAATGCCTAACACGTTTCTGAATGTCTAAAAGGTATCCGTTCTTTTCATACGCCTAATTATATGTCTAACATTAAATGTCTATTATAATGAAACATAACTGTAGATATGTACATATGTAAGAGTCAAACGATATTGAAATCTCTGCCGGCTGTAAAAAAAGTGAGCGGGCAGCGATATAAGAAACTGCCCTTAAACTATTTGTTGTGGTTTCGACAAAAACAAAAAAAAAATGGAACATCAAAAACCAGTCAGCATTGGTCGGTGCTTTTCGACTCCTGGCCTCATACAAAAAACGATGTGTTAAGGAATGTAAAGAGCCATTTAATTATCCTAATATATTGTTATGGTCGCAGAGGGAGGTGGTTATAAATTAGCGGTGGAACTCTGCTGACTCAAGGTGGCGAATGTCGACATACTAGTAAAATGTAGGACTACGATACGACGTAGCACATTAATGTGCCTTAGAAGAAATCATGTATCTGAATTTATTTAGCATAATCTTTCTTTTAAAACTTTAATACCACTGTAAACAATTTATTAGACAACCATAGGGAGCCGGAATTAAACTTTGATTTACTAAAATATACATACTCGTAACTTGTTTTCTAATCACGGCTATACTAATTTCGGGGTGTTACAATTTTTTTCATTAGTAAGCTATAATAGATAGCATGTACTCAAGAGATTAATAAAAGTTACTTTATTATTGTATAGTCGATGTATCTAAACAGTACATAGTAATGTATGCGAGAGCGTGGCGTGGTATTCGAGATAGCGCTGCGTACTACAGCGAAGCGCTCATATGTTCTCACGTTACTGCACCCGCTTCTTCAGTGCGATGATCCTCCGAGTTTTTATTCCATTTTTGCCTCAATTCCTTCGAGCGGCCTTCATTATGCGTCCGCAACTGCCTCAGTCGCCACCGGTTCAGGTAGCTTTGCGTTTTACTTCAACTTGACCTTAGGTATTCGATACGCTCGTTATGTTTTTTTAATTGATATCGCCGTATGTGAGATTTTGATGTGCTGTAATTTGATAATTTGCTAAAATAGACCCTGTTAATCGTGGCTGCGATAATAACTGATCGAATGGTTGGTGCTTGTTAGGCGTAGATGCCATACGTTGTCGATGATAATCGTAACATTACGACGTGTAGGTATATGGCGGTGGGACAGGCTGAGGTGTCAGAGGGAGGCGTCCCGCTGCGCTAGTGCATTGTGATCGACAGCTTGTTTACTAAAAATATGCATAATGAATTTATAATGGCCCGCCCGGCTGTCGTGTCACCTCTTCTTGCCAGCTAGAGCCTCACTTGCGTACATTATATTCATTTGCTGGCACCTCAATAAATATCACCGAGCTTGCTCTACAATGGATGCACAGATTACATATGTATGCGAAGACTATTGAGAGAACTTTTTTATCTTCGTTAAGAATTTAGGTACATCAAATATTTTATTGTATCAATAAAATATGAAATCAATACCGTACAGCTATTTCGCCATTGGAACAATAAAGGAACTAAACATGGTAGAGTCTCTCTCCCAAATGTTGCAACTATATTAAAAAATTAAAAGATAAATTTACAGGCACCATGGGTGTGAGAGTCTAATTGCACCACCGCCGTGTTCCCACGTTAAAGTGCACGTCGTGTTTGAGTATACATTTAGCATTCGATTGTTTTAGTGCGCGTTGAGACGTCTGCAGGGAGCAAACATTGAACATCCCGCTGCCTTCGCTCGGCGTTTGTTTCTCTATTTAATCGATCAGCAATCTTGGCCACAGATTACATTTAACGTAGCTCGGTTTATAGTCGCATCGGAAATTTATTTTTTTTATAATAGAGATAGGCGGACGTGCATACAATATTTATGGAGCGTCTCAATTCTTCACGAAGACCTGCATAGCTGAGCCGTGAATAATAAGATTTATTTTGCGAAGTAAAGAATGTTTGTCGTCACAACTCTTTATTAAGTGGTCGGACATTCGTGGAAATAATTATATACGGTGCTACAAATATCTGCAGCGTTGAATACAAACAGCCTAGTGTTCCAAGCGGGACGCCCATCCTGCAATTCGTTACGTCAATCTCAAATTTTTTCTCTATAAAATCTGCATAGAGTGAGTTGACATCGCGATACAAAGCGGCATGCGGAGCGTGCAGTATTGTCCGTATTCTTTATAAATATTTTGACATTCCCTTTATTTGCTCCACAAGTTATTTCACAAATAGAATCGTGTCGAGCCCTTTGTGCGGCGTGTTTTAATTTGATTTATTCTTTCACGGCAAAATGTCCGACATCCTGCGCCGTCCGGTCGTGAGGCGGCGGCGTTTGTTAATTTGTTAGCACGTCTATTGGTATTTTCCTTAGTAGGTGCAAACAAATAGCTTGCATATATTTAAAACATTAAATAACATTTTTAAATTCCGGCGGGAAAACACGGCCGCTTACTGGCTATTTTTTATACTTAACGCAAATTGTAATGCAAACATTTGCTTCATATTACAATGATTGTGTCAAACAGAAGTAATGCGTGATAAGTAGTTTCAATTTGCATAAAACGTTTTATTTGAAGAAAAGTACTTTTAAAATAAAGTAATCTAAAGGTAACATACATACATATGTTTCGTTTACATTTGTGTGCAGATATAAAAATTCAACGGCCTTTATAAATTATTCATTGATGGAATTGCATGATTGCTGCAAATATGTAAAAGATAAGAAAAACAAAAGCTCTATGCATAAAACCGCTATAAACCTTTAAGAGTAGATCCATTTAATGTGTAATAATTTTCCTCTAATGGTTAACGTCTGCCATGACATAGAGTTTGCAGTTATTCGTATAAAAAAAATATGTAAATAAAGCAAATATTTGAATCAATAAAAAAGTAATAACACGGATCTAATTAGCATAATCCATAGTAGGACCGTTTAGTAGTATTGTGACCATGATGTGTGATTAAACGAAGCGTTCGATAAATTTCAGAGGTGTAAAGAGAAGTTGAACACGTTGGCGATCAGCGTGATGAACCAGTGGCCGGGCGTGCGGCTGCGGGTGATCGAGGGCTGGGACGAGGAGAACTCGCACCAGGACAGGTCGCTGCACTACGAGGGCCGCGCCGTGGACCTCACCACCAGCGACAGGGACCGCAGCAAGTACGGCATGCTGGCGCGCCTCGCCGTCGAAGCGGGCTTCGACTGGGTCTTCTACGAAAGCCGCTCCTATATACACTGCTCTGTCAAAACAGGTCTGCTCGTGCTTTTGACTTTTCATACACCGTTATTATCTCGAGTGGTCGATTGGTTAGAGACCCTGACTGCAAAACCGGAGGTCGTGGGTTCGATTCCCACCCAAGACAAACATTTGTGTGATGAGCACATTTGTTTGGTCTATGACTGGGCGTAATAAAAATATCTATATAAGTACTATATTGTATGTATATATGAATGTTTATCAGCTGCCCGGTTACCATAACACAGGTTAAATTGCCTAAAAAGTTGCCTAGTTTGAGATCAGACAGCCGTGTGTGGAATTGTTCCCAGTTATTTCTTTTATTTATTTATCTCTAACATTCACACTATACCTATTTCTAAATTTGATTGCTAATACAACAAATGTCTCTGTTCCTACTTTTCTCAACGCAATAAAGTTTTCAATATAAACATTACACTTAGGTAGCTATTCAATTCAAAATAAATAGTTTAGGTTGTCAGTTCATTTACTAGGTTTACTCGTATTATATTATTGTTACTTTGCTGTTTTGAGTAAGTGCCGATCAGTGAGTAATATAAGTTATTTTGTCTTAACTAAAACAGTCGTATGCCGCTGTAGTTTACTTTCCTACAATAAAGTAACAGTACATTACTAAATAATATCGACATGAGGCGATCTATTTTACTATCGTGTAACCTAAGTTTTATACATTTAAGTTAGGTCCATAAAACCGTTCGACGATCATTGGTAAAATTTAATTATGTTTTTTAATAACAGCAAAGTCGAACACAGATATTTTGTATAGCAAAAACTCATAACAATCTCATGTGTTGGGTACATAACTGTACGAAGTGGCCTACGGGACGGCCAAATATATAGTTGAGCTTTACAAGAAGAATGCATCTCAGACAGCTTCCCTCGCCCGCTCTCCGGCGGTGTCGATCAAACGAACGAACAAGCCTCTTGTTAACTCACCTCCCTTTTACACCTGGGGTATAAACAGCGTATATCTCTTTTCCACACCGCCGCATCGCAGCCAATCCCCCACTTCTATAATTACGCCGGTGATTCAATGGCTACTTATAGATATATGTGTATATGCAACATAACGATGAGAGAAACGAGTATTTATATGAATGTACATATATTAGAAGTTACGAAGGTAGTCAGGCGCGTACGCCCTCTGCACACAGTTAATTTAGCAGATGCTCTCTGAAAACCCTGGGTATTGCCGAAATCGTACGTAAACTGGAAATCCCACGTAAAATACTAACGCTAACTTGTTCACGAAATAGCAAAATTTTTTATGTAAACGGAAAACCGTTTTTGTTATTTCCTCGCAAAAGCAAACAAATGTATGACGTTCATTTAACGGTAAACACAATACATTTACTCGACATTGGGAAAATATTGTACATAGGAAAAATACAATAAACTGAAGACGGTGTCAAACTCTGTTTAATACCTCTGTTGTTACTGTAATCTTAAATTATATTTAATCGATTTTATATCACAAATAAGATTGGTACCGCATAATATTCAAGAAGAATGTTGGGTGCATTGTTTTAAAAGCTCAGTCGCTGCTAGCTAGCGGAGTCGGATGAGTCGAAACCAATTTGTTTCAATGTTTATTCATTTATTCCGGCGGTTTGTTCGATCGCAGACTTTTTAGTATTAATTTGGAGTTTATAAATAATTAATGTGCTTTGTGTGGCTATGTATGTTGCGGTCGTGGCTCTCAGTAGTCGGGGTCAAGGCCAGGGCATGCACGAGTTTTCATCGTTCATTGTGCACTCTCACCAACATTACGAAACAATTTTTGCAATTACACACATTGTTTCACATCGAGAGTGCCTTCAACGTTGCCAATTTAGCTTTGATCTTCATATGGGAATCATAGGAAAGTTTTATTTAGTCCAAATATTATAACGAAGGATGTAAACAGAAATACTTCCGATTCAATGAATTATTAAAAGTTTTAACAGTAAATGCCACAGTGGCTCGTTAAAACATATAAACTACCTATACTTATCGCTTATTAAATCAGTCAGAAGCACAATAAGAGCTATAAAGCAGTCGTGAGTGTGACACGTTCTCTTAAATTAAAGTATCGCACTGGATCATCGTAGAACCAATAAAATAGCCAGCGGTTTTTGTTGGACGCAATTAATTGATTTTCATTGGTCAACGCTAATGGTTTTTTTGTACGGGTTTTATTGTTTTTATTATTCGGCGTCATTAAACGTACACTTTTTAATATATCGATTTGATCAACAAAGTCCAGTATTATAAAAATAGCTGAGAAAAAATCGATTAACAGTAAGTTCTGCTTATGGATTACCGGTAAAGTGTACAATAAATAGTTTCAATATCGCTACACACGTGCATTTTATAGTTCAAAAGACATCAACGCGCGTGTGCCCTTTACATAGCGGTGCATTCCATTAAACAAGAAGTTAATTAATCGCATATAAAACAAATCTTATCTTTATTTACGTTTCTTTTGTTTACAAAAAATATTTCAATGTCAAATATGATTTTAATAGCTTTTTTTCAAACCTAAAATTAAAACGAGTTTAAAAGTTCTTCCGTTTGCAATATAAAAATATTATTTTAACAATAGTTAAGTTACGTAGATTTTACATAATTTTCATTATGTGTACATAATTTACTATGGCTTAAATGCGCCTTTTACCAATTGCAACAAGAATATTGACATACATATATTGGCAACTTTGCAAGTATTTTTAGATTATGCACGTTGTGATTAAAACAGATGAGAGCACTTCGCGTCATGTGAAAGATTGAAATGGAATAGATAAATTGCCCTGCAATAATTGGCGGTGTCGATCTGTGGGGGTCATCGTTCGGTTACAAGGATGCAGGTTTTTTGTAAATCCGAATTAGTGGAGGATAGAAGCGCGAGTGAGCGATGCGGTGCGGTCGGGCGAGCGCGGGGCATGCGTGCGAATGTGCCCCGACACCCGACACGCCACATCCCGGAAAGCTGCGGCCGGACCCCCGCTCGTTCCCACACCCCAACCAAGCCGCGTTTTACTGGGATTGACAGAAACGTTTGACCCCATCATGAACGCAACCACACAAACTGCGTTATCTTATTCCTTTCAATAGCATAAACAAACGTAACTTTTATGGTATCTATATATACCTATACAAATTTCGATTACCAACGTAAGCTAAGTATATACGAGCCCACTAATCACTAAAAGGAATTACATATTAGATGAATAAAATGATTAAGGTTTTATATTACAATACTTACCCTACTTTCACTTTGTAAAGAGAGCGAGGAATTTAATTTTGAAAAGACAAAAACGGAGATTTAATGTTTATTTACTTACAGATGCACGTATTCCATTATTTTAAACAGAACTGTTAACGTGGTCCATGTTTCTATTGATCCTATAAAATCTTCAGTCTACTTATTGATACCTACGGCAGTGAGTTAATATATTATTCAACATCATAAATTATAAACAGTTGTAAACTAGACGTTATGATAATCGGACATATATAAATAAATATTACATGTACATTAGGAAATCGATGTTATCTGTTTATGATCTTAATAAAATTCAACGATTTCCTTTGATCGTAGGCGTAGATGTCCAACACAATTGTGCACCTTATTGTTCGCACATTTTTACACACGTTCTAGACTTTTTTTAGTATTTCAATAACTTATTTTTGTTATAGGTATTCGATTGACTATAATTCATAATTTATTAGGAGATTTTATGCTTTATTTCCTTTCACTCGGATCTTTATAAATATTGTGAGCATGAGCCGCATGAATCATAGCCGATGTGGTTTGGCATTCACATGGCCACGGCCTGTCGGTTGCTTGCTCCCATACAGCATAAATCAGATATCTCCAATGTTGCAAGATCTACGATTAACGTATGACCATTGTCATTTGCATACCTATACTAAATAAGCTGCGGATTTATTGAGATTTGAGAAAACTATGGGAGTTGAACGATTTATATAAGAATAATATTCTGTAACATTAACAAACCCAGATCAAAGGAATGAGGTGGCATTAAAGAGACTAAAAGGCAAAAAAATGTCGTAAATTACGATAAGGCAAATAATAAATATAAATGCGGCGATCATGGTATACCTTATTGGAAATCTATATAAAGCTCATGTTTAAGAGCTTATAAAACTTGCAATATTATGTCTTTGAAATGATGTTGGTCGAGATATTGTTCGATTATTGTAAATTGAGGAAGCTTGCCATAATCATTGATAGTTGTCGCTCGCGTGAAGAGAGCTGGTAAATTGATGTTGGTCTCAAGTTTTTAACGTCCCCGTCCAAGGTTTTGAGATTTGAGGTCAAATATTGACGGACGGGAAAAGTCGTGAATTTCGCTGAGTTGATGTATGATCCATTCAAGAGATTAAATGAATAGTGTCACGTGCGTGTATTTATCTGGCTGGCAGCACGGTCAGGCGCCGCCTAGCTCTCCCGGTGGTCCCCGCGGGGCGGGGTCAGCGCGGCCACTCGGAGCGCGCGCGCCCGCCGCCCCCGCCCCGCACCGCCGCCTCGCTCCCGCACCCGCGCCTCTTATCGCCGCATCTTCAGCCTAACTTTACGTCACGCCACTGTGAAATCGTACTTTGACTGCCTTTAAGATGTCCAATTAGTTTATGGCGAGCGTTAAGGTTAAGCATGCCAATAACATTAACATTTGGATTGAATCGGTGAGCGTATTTCTACATGATTGCGCGTGCGCCGGTAAAGAAAACTGTCAATAACATTTTAAGTAGGTATACAAAAATGTAGAGCAGTACTTGGAACTCCTTTAATGTATTTAAAGAAAATTTTGTATAGTATCAAAGTAGTTACATATTTGTCTTAGATTGTTGGAATCCTTAACGTTAAGATGAAATATTTAGGCAAATATTTATGTGTAATGATAATTGAACTTAGGTGGAATAGGCAAAACGTATCATAGTCTACCTATATTATAATATAACATAGTATCCTTATGTTAGTACTACCTACACACTAATAAGAAATAAGAAGCAGTTCCAGAGAGTGATGAATTAGCACACTTGTGTTGGTGACTAATTGACTTAACTCTCAATATATCCAGAGACCCAAACTTTCTACTTTTTAATTTAATTTTTTTATTCTCTGTTACATTTATGAATTTTATTTAATTTTTTTGTACAAAACAAGGACAGTACCACATTGATATTTTTTCCATAATTACTTGTATCCTTTATTCTTTTTCAAATAGAGCAAAGGTGCCCTTGAGAAAAAAAAATATACCTATATCTACTCAAGAATAAACATAGTGGTATTCGTGTACCTACCTACAATGAGAGATTAACTTTAAACGAAATCTAATTTTTGTGGTTATTGTGTAATGCGATCTGTCGAGGACCTTTTCCGTCGCTTTGTGTTTGGATCGGCCGATTTATCGCTCGGTTACACAACAAATCAAATTTTAACGAGCTCGCGCAAACTTGCCATGGGCTTTACAATATCTACCGCCACTGTGGCCGTGTGAGCGTGTAATTACACCGTTCTCTACTATTGTAAGCGAACTAACTTCAGGCGGCGATCCAGTGTGAAGATTCTTGTACATCCCAATTTTTTAACAACGCACCAACCGTTTTGACTTATCTCCTTGTTGCTATTTATTTGCACGCCAATAGACATTTTTTACAAAACGAAGATTATGCACAGGTACAGTTTAAGCGGGAACCGGATTTAAATAAATACTATTAGATAGTAAACAAATAAAGTTTAGCGAGTTAGGCTTAGGTCGATCTTTCCTGTAGCTTTTGTACAAACAATGATTTAAAAGATTTAGTAAAAGAGATTTAATTTTTTTCTCCTCGCTAAAAATTTGTTTGGGTTCACGATTAGAATTTTCTTAGAATTTCACTTGTGAGTAAAAATTTATCTCGTTAACGTGGGATTCTGTTAGTGACGTACAAAAATACCTGTGTAAAACAAAGAGTGCAGTTGAGCGGGAGGCAAAGCGCACCGATAACCCCCGGGACTGGCAACAAGAACACGTCTGCGATTCTCTTTTGTTTCGTATCTTATCGGATTTTAATTACGAGCGTAGAGAAATCTCGTTATTCCTTAAAAGGATATGACTGCGTGTAGCTAATTTACTATCGTTCCTTGCACGATTTTATGTCCGCTTTATTTTATTGCTATTGGTCAGACTTATTACTTATTTACAACAAACGTAGGTAATACATATAATGAACGACATTTAAAAGATTTACATTTTAAATTAATTCGATTTGGTGCATACTAATAACGGCAGAAACTAATCAAAATGTCCCTTTGTGTTATTTACAGAGTCGTCTGTCGGCACTGGAGCCGGCTGCTTTCCTGCAGGTGCCACAGTGTACACGAAAAGTGGTTCTCGTGATATCGCTTCCATTCAGATCGGTGAACAAGTGTTGGCTGCTGATGACACAGGAAAAATGGTTTTATCGGAGGCAAGTTTAATTTCCCTTTCAACGAAAGATGATCGATTATATTAATTAAGTACATTGTATGTAAATGATGCCCTCCTTACCTACACATATGTATGTATATGTAGCATCCATACCTATGCTGATATTGGTAACCGTTTCTATTGAGAAGTGATCTAGAGGATATTACGTAAAGGTGGTTTATCCTCGTAGCTCGGGACGGGAAAAGGGTTAAGGGATTGCGGTTGGCTAAAGTGGGATCTCGAACCGTCCAGACAGCAGTCTCGTGATGGAGTATGGTTTGTGTGGCTGCGTACAGTCGTAAGCGGAGAAAAGCAGTTGATGAGACTCGTCTCCTGTAAAGAGCTCGACAAGGTTACCGTGCTGGAGAACAACGGTGCGCTCTGTATTGAGATACCGGAGTCCTCCAGCAGCTAAGACAAAAGCTAAGGCTTTTAGTGGGAAAATCTCACGCAGCCCAGTATCTCTCCTAATGCACTGCGGTATCTTTGAAAATTTTCTCCCGGCTATAAAAAAAACCTACGGGTGGTGCTAATATATATAACTGACATATTCCATAATGTATTTTACACAATGTTTTATTTTTAGAACTCTTTATTATTAATAGCTTATCGTTATTATATCAGGTTATACATTTTACAACTTAAAATTCCATACGTATTAGGTAGGTACCTATGCAATACGAAGCAATGTATGTGGACATTTTATAATTATATATTCCTCTTTCTTTTCTAGGTGTTAACGTTTATTGATCGCAACCCTAACTCGACGCGAAGTTTCGTCGAAGTAACTGCCGAGAACGGCGTGACCATTACGACAACACCATCACATCTTCTACTGCTCGCCGCCGCGGACGGCTGGCGGGAATCATTCGCCGCCAACGTCCAGATTGGCGATGTACTACTCACGAGGGGTCAGAACAGTGTGATGAGGCCATCGAGGGTAGTTAAAACTCGTTTAGTGACGAAGCGCGGGGTCTTCGCACCTTTGACCAAAGCAGGAACAATTATAGTGGATGATGCTTTAGCGTCCTGTTACGCATTAGTGAATAGCCACTCCCTGGCGCACGCCGCGATGGCGCCTCTCCGATGGATGGCCAGTTGGAGCAGCTCCAAAGAAACTCCTCGAGGTGTACATTGGTACGCGAACACGCTTTACAACGTCGGCGACTTTGTGCTGCCGTCGTCGTACCTGTACCGCTAACAGTGCTCGTGTACGATTGTGTGACGATTGCTCGGACAGTGATCAAGGACAGTAAGCGCGCGGGACGTGCCTCTCGGACACTTGTACATAACCGATGTTTGCTGTAAATAGTATATATCATAAATGTGCCGGTAGAATAGTTGTAAATAGGCTTCGGATAATTATATTGTTTTCAATGTATATTAAACCAACCTATCGACATTAAAGGTAAGCCTTTATGGGAAATATTTATTAAGTAGTTTTAGTGTCACTTTTGCAAACTTAGCATATTATTTCATGAGTATTTGTAAATCGTGTCTGTATTGTTATTCTGCACAATGCAGAAATACTTAAATGTATGCGCTTATTTTTTTAATTAGTTGTATTTAAATAGATGTAATAACACTTCCTTAGTGAATCTAAATTATGTTTCCTCGTTAAATGTCGGTCTCTCTTGACACAAAACAGTATTCGGTGTTCGTAGTCGCGTGGACAATTACACATTCCATGGCTCGTATATTTTACATACTTACAAACTACGAATGTTAAATATAATGAAATTGTGATCTTGGTACCTAAAACAGTGCCTTAAGATTTTATTTATTATTATTATAGGCTAGTTTTCTATTTAAAATTTGACAAAGGAAATACCTTATCTTTACATTGTACTAACTTATTTTCGGATGCATTTATGTCTGCATCGATGTACCTATATCTGATCATAAATATCTTATTTATATTTTCTTGCTTATACCTATCTTATACTAAGACTATATTTATTTTCGGCTCCTAAATAGTTGTATACTGTAGTACCTACTTATAATTACTCTGACTTGATGACTTGATGTATGAGGATATTATTTTCTAAATCCGGTAAATAACTCAACATGTACTTAGGTAACGAGAAATGTGCTTAACTGTGTGTGTTATCAAAGAGAAAAACGTTGCTAATTGTATCTATTAGAAGGGTACTATTTTGGGTAAAATAATAAAATAGCTGAAAGCTTACTTAGATGTACTTTTTGCGCGAACACGTGTTTTTGAATGGTATTAGCAAGTTTGAACACTACTATTAAAAATCATATAATACGTTATGACGCACTGTGACTCAGGTATACTGACGTTCTTACTCACGATGGATTAATTAAAGAAAGAAAGAAAGAAACATTTATTAAGCTGTACATAACATTAAACGAGATCGTACAAATATAATTTTTAACAGACCGCTTGTAACAATAAAGCTTAACCGTCACTTTCATTTCATTACAGATCTGCCTAATTCTCAGACAAAAATAAGAACTTTCTGTTGCAAAGATCGATAAACCTTGCTTTGTGAATTTAGCAGCTCTCCCACAGATCGAATAAAAGATCTTGAACTGAAGTTTAGGTTCCTATAGTTTGAAGTAACGATCATTATTAACTTACTGTTGTATTTAGAAATAGCTTTTATGTCTAAATTACCATGTACCTACCTACATATGTACTAACTTAAAAAATTGCAACTTATATTATTTTAGCATAACAATTTTATACTTTCTCAGTTCCCAATAATACTATTTATTTAGAGCTTACTAAAGTAACTGTACTTGTTTTATTAATCAGAGAGCTTTAACTAATGCTTCGTAATATAATTATGCCATTCTGACTGCCATGTTAAAAGGCACGAGTAGGTATAGGTTAAAATAATAAAATTCGTAATTTCTGGTGCGTTTATAGATTGCTAATACCTTGTCTTATTGAAAATTTTGTTGAAAAATTTAAATTTGTTCATAGTGTTAATATCTGTTTGGTCTACCCGTTGAATTTTGCTAAATGATAATATTTGAAACAGATGTTAATGTTTACCTACATTTAACATATAACATGTTCGTAATTTATAATAAATGATACTGATAATGTCTCGCTAAGTGAATTGGAAAACTAATGTACTGTATATAAACGCACCTATTTTAAATGTAGATTGAATTTATATTCTGCTATGCTCCTATGCATACAACAAATAGTTGGTCATCTCAACATTACTTATAAATTTAAAATTTACCTGCGGTACCAGCGTAACTAATGTGCTTTTATATTATTTATTTATTGATGTTACTCTTGTACTGATATAAAACTCTTAAATATCCAAGAACTAAGTGTATTATTTTGTTTTCCTTTTGAATCTCAAATTTGAGCATGTAAGCAAATTATATACCTACCTAAAATTTTAAGAAACCATGTAATAAAGTAGGTACTTAAACCAGAAAATGTAAAAATATTTATACAAACAAATATAACAATAAAAGTTAATCAGATTTAAATCTCGCTATTAAATATGATATATGTATAATTTTCGAATTACAAATCCTCGATACTAGTCTTACCTGACAATTTAACTTACCCCTTTTCTTTTCACCTTACTTATTTAATTTACTCTCTGGTTTTTCTTGCTAAGCCCGTCAAAAAAGTATACAGCTGATATAATATTTTGAAAATATTAATCACGTTGTCACGGTTTGCTAGATTATGAAAAAATCCTCTATTGCCATCATAAGTCCTCATCTAGGTTTTTTAATAAAGTTCTTATATGTTCTTAAAAATGTTCTTATTGAAAATCTGCTTCCCTCATTACAAAGATTCCACTTCAATAATTTCTTATTGGATTTTGTTAAGGCATTATCTTTTACAGACGAACGCTCACCAACCTCAGTGGTACCTTTCCTTATACTACATATTTTTTCTTACAGATATTTTCTAATGGGAATTAGTTGAACTGAGATAATTCATAAAAGCTTTGCTGCACTTGTGTTGCATCTTGTTATGATTCTTCAAAATGTCTATGTCATAGAAACTTCAATGAAAAAACTGCGGAAAGATCATTTTCGTATGTTTTTTTTTGCAGTGGTTATTAGACAAGGTCTGTGTTACGATTGTTAAATAAACATAAATTCTTGGTTTTCAACCAATTTACTGTAGTTTTATCCTATTAGCAGATAATATTTATCTGCATGGTATGTATTCGCATGTCTATGTTAAAGTCAAACAGTAGAAAAACCGTATAAGCACTGCCTAGGTGGAAAATAAATAAAACTAACCACTGCACTATACCTATACTTTCGGGTTTTCTTTAACTCTTTTCCTCGGGTTAACAATTGTTGACCTACCGTATCAATCGAGACCAGCTTTATGTAAGCTCATAAGAGCTATTAATACCGATCCAACTGTTAGTTACAATCTTTTAGGATAAAGGCGGACCACGGAAGTTGTTAATATTTGGGTACAGTAACCTATAAACTTCCCTATATCTACGTAGCGAATATTCCAATATGGAGCCCTAAGAAAAAATAACACCAAGTCGGATTAACACGGCCCACAATAAATTTATAGCTGTGATGAAACTCACTCGGTCCTTTAATTGCTTTTTGTAAAAGCCGTTTTTATTACTTACATATATTTCTGCTCCTGCAAAACTTGTATTTAGGAAAACTATATATTTAAGGTAGACCCGACTGAAACACCTAGGTGCTTACAGATATACATACACCTAATACAAATGTTCTAATAGGTACATAACAATCATTTAATTTGGTTCGAATCATCTTCGTTGTTATTCTGAGGACAAGGTACTACTTAAATTATGAAAATAAAATATTCATTTCTAAGAACGCCTTGTTGTCGACGAAAATAAAAAGGTTTTTGTTATTTCATTTCATTTTCAATTCATTTTCGCTTTTACGTCGACCTACCCGTAATAGTCCTTAAGAACACGTTACAATCAAAATCGTTTTATAAACTACATTTTTTTCTCTTTATTCGGGTTAACAAACAGTAACAACCGATCTTATGTAAAAATAATGTTAATGTAGTGATGTTAATTCATGAACCAACATCGTTGTCCACAGTTCACTTATAAATATTGAAACTGGCCACAACAATAAATCTTATAAGTATAACATAGTTTAACCTTAAATTACGTTTATACTCAATGCGAGATTGGTCAAAGATGTTTTGCTATTCCTTACATATGGTATACAGTAATTGTTTTTTGAAAACGCCGTGACAGCTATTTACCATAGATATCTAAGTTGTTAAAGTTTGTATCATAGCTATGCCACAGTTGGTACTCGTACATGGGTGACACTGGGTGATATTTTACACGAAAACCGTAGAAAATCTACGCAATGCGATATTGTAAACTCGATTTACCGAACACCAGCTGCACAGTACACTATGGATCCTGCAATAAATGCAAAATAGACAATGTAGCAAGAATACTCTGGTTCTCTGCTTCATTTTATTGGATTCAGACGCGACATATTGCCTTTAGTATTGAGGTACTGGAATGCCAGGCGCACGTATCTATATACCTATTTAATATTGTTAATATTGAAGTGCAACAATATATATATTCAAAGTTTTTTATTTGTACTATGTGTATATGTTTTATACTATGTGTAGACATAAGACTACGTACTTTAATCGAGGACGTACCTACTTAAAAAGTTAGGTCTAGAGTAGGTACTTCTAATAAAAAAGCCTATATAACGAATTTGATGAAAATAGAAAAGGCCATAGAATTTTTCAGAGCAGTAGCAGTTAGAAATCCCTTGTTTCTACTTACCCCTATGAAAAATAGTCATGGCTGTATGTATGTTCGTGTATTTCTACCAACCTACATATTTGTTTAAATTGAGTAAAACCTGAAACATACATACATCCCAATCCAACGTAGGTTTCTACAAATTCTTGAAATATTTACCTATCTAATAGAAATCGGTCGAGTTGTGATAACTCGTAAAAGCGTTGCTGTTCTTATGAACAAATTAAGTGTCTTGGAAAGTCGGTAAGTTCAAATAATAACCCATGAAAAGCTAAAATTTACATACAGCTCGTATGTATTATGAAAAGGACACTTTTTGTAAATATTATCAAGGATATGTTTGCAGGCGTTACGAAAAGAATTCTTTAGATTTTTATTGAAAACATACGTTTCCATGTATGGTCGGTCATACACTATTTTATACAAAATACTATATTAATTTTCAATTAAGAAAAACTATCTAAAATATAGTTGCTGAACTTAATCTAGAGACTTCGTCCGTTGACCGTCTCTGTTTTATGCCTTCTTGATAGCTATTGTTTCCTGCTATTAATTTTTATATTCCTTTTAAGGAAAGACGTCATATTCGACGTACAATGCGTAATTTTCATATGAACCTCTATTCACACTCAGAACAGCGCTGAAATGTATGACGAACAATCAGGGTATTGCCGTTGCGATGTGATGCTATTACTGGATACGGTACGTATAGCTATGTGCTCACTGAAGTCACTGTGAATGGATCAGTAATGTTTCAGGCTTGAGTGTGAGCGTACGTCTATCCTTTTTTAATCTGTGTCCTATAGTTTAAGTACAAACTAAAATTAGATATTTTACTAGATTCGACTTTCTTGAACAGTTTCTGGCTGTAATTTAACCGTTAGTCATGTAACATACACAAGTTGATCCAACTGTTACAAAGTTTGAAAATTATCGAAAAGTTTTCACATTAAGCTATTCATTCCTAATCCAAATTGTGGAAGAAACTCAAAGAAATAAGTGAACGGGATTTTCTTAATGAAAAGTATTCCCTAATTCAGAGGTAAGTTTTATAACTTTATTTTATGCTGTATAGTAATAAACATTTTAAACGAGATTAAGAAGTTTTGCATTTGATACTTCTTCGTTGTTATTTTTCTTAATTTTTTTCCACGGTTTTTATGGTAATTTATTTATTATTGCGGTGGTTCAAGATATTTGGGTTAATGTCCGACTGTACATCAGTAGTTTAATCTAGACGGCTCTGTCGCACTTGTTGACTATATGGTTGTTAACGGTATTTCGTTTTTAATTGCTCTAAAGCTATGTAGTATATGTACCTATAATAAGAAAATGTCTCTGAAAGCGGTATGAAATATGTATTTCCAGCATACCTTTTACTATCATTTAGTGAAGGAACCGAGTTTGCGAAATGTAGCCATCCTAAATTTTACGGGTATCCATAATGAGTAATGCTACCCTTGAGATAAAGCTTGCGAGGCTATACAAGCAAGTTTGTGAAATGACCTAAACAAGGAAGATATTCCCTATCGTAATTTACTTTATACAAAGAAAATTAGGTGAGAGAAAGAAAAGTTTCTAGATTAAACATAATAG
>DWGJ01000185.1:0-39962 GCA_018246895.1 Aspitha aspitha aspitha | reverse complement strand
TTGTCTCGGTTAGGTGTCTTGTTGGTTCAGTCACTGCAGTGGCCGTAGCTATTATTGTATTTGGTTTTTATATAGGCAAAGCCTCTCCCGCAAGTGCTCCTTTTAAAAACACCTTCGGTTTTATTTACCCTTCTTTTAGTTTTAGCAACTATTAATTACATAGGTACTGTTTCGAGCTTAGATGTGAGAAAGGATTGGAAAAGTAATAAGAACAAAGTAAAAACAGTAAATATACGAGTAAATTTTAAAGCGTTTTCATTTTGTTTTTTATTTTGATATTTATAAAATTGAGGCTAAATATTAAAATCCGAAGACACATCATGTTTAAAGTTGCGTCCACAGTTTCTGTTGAAATTTTGATTTGTTATTTCTTCTAGTATGTTATTTAACCATTTGAATTACCATTATACAAGGAATGTGCTGTAATTGAATTGAGCCAAAATTGTTACCTTTAGCAGACATATCATAACAAAAGTCCAAACATATACCTTATTTGGAACAGATATAACTTTCATTGTTTATGTTCCAAAGTTCACAATTATGGAATCGTCTACCCTTAAGTTAAGAACATCTCAGTCGAAATCCTCATACACGACTAACGACCCAAAAACCAAAGGGTACAGTATCAATGATAGCTCAATACCCCAAGGAAAACGAATATCCGCGCCGTTGAAATATATTTACGTCTGTTAACCCTTCAACGACGCACGTAAATTCCCAAGGGGCCCTGTTTACCGAATTTTGCCATCGATCAGTCGAATCGACAATAGACGGCTTTAGACGAAGTAAGTTCCCTTATGGTTGGGATTTAAAAGAAATTCAGATTGTTTCATGTAAAAGAATAATGCGCCGGTATGGACCTCTATCACTATTTAATGCAGCCTTCCTGCAAGATTTACATAGAATTGTTACATAATCAGTCTATATCCAGATACGTTATACCTATACAGTTGTAATCGGGTATGTCATCCATAATTGCAAAGTGAGAATCGATTGCGTTAAAGAAAAGGGAAAGTTGCTTTAACTCATTAATATACATACGGTAATAAGTTATCATAAAGTTTACTGCTAAATTGTCAAATCTATGCCTATCAAATCTATGCCTATGCATAATGTCAACAAGAACAGGAATAAACAATATCCAAGAGTTAATAGAATGCTATCAATTTCGAAAAGGGGAGTAAATATTTGGCAAAAAACAATCATTAAATGGGTATAAAAAATTGAGCATTTCGCTCGATGCAGCTTTGTGACGTCCATCTGTTAAGATTATTGGTGTCACGGGACACTAGGTAGGAACAAAGTTCCCTCGGATAATATAAAAGCAACACAATTAGCAAAAAAAAACAAGTTAAAACAACATAACATAACATAAAAATATATATAATGTAATGTAAATAAATTTAGAAAGCTAACATTGATTATGAATATGAATATATTCGCTTGCTTGTGAATACGAATTCCGTTACCCATTTCCGTTATACATATTTAAGTCTCATATTTTTCTCGGTTCGGTCCCCTACAAAATTCCGATCTCCGCCAAGCCTGCCGTAAGGAACCTCGTTCCAATAATTTGTTGAAACATATTTATAACTAAAGATAATCTTTTTTGTATCCAAATTCATATAGGTAAGTTGTAAAGAGACCATTTGCAATAATGCGAGCTACGCCTTTTATACGGTCTTATTAGAAGAGATAATAGCTTGACAATATTTTAATATCAGGGATACAAGCGATAACAGCATATGATGTAAAAAGTGCCCAGTGGAGTATTTAGTAGTTAAAAGCGGAATGTTGTATGCAAATGCCCTTTCAGTTCGAGCGTCTACTTTGTAGAGTGCAGGATAAAGAAACGGCTGTTGTGGTAGGATTACAGGACGTTTTAACAGGTCCTAGTTTCGTAGTAGCTACAATGACGGATTAACTTTTGCATTTTAGCTGTAAAGGTTTTAAAATTCTTTTTTACCTACAATTGTTTCATTTGGCTTTACCCAAACGTTAAATCCCTACATTAAAAAGGGAATAGCATAAAAATGATACGCCAAAAGTGAAAACTGAAATTGTCCGCAGTTAGTCTTTTTATTAATCTCCAAAATCAATGAATAAGGGCACATACTCGTATATACGTTCTCGAGGGTTACGAGTAGCTTATCGGGTATAATGTTAAAAGTTATATTGAAACGTGAAATACTAGTCAGTAGAAAATAACACTTTGAAGGATTGGGTGTTCTAATCTCTTCGTTCACCTTAGGTTGTGCATGATTCGGACCGGACGTTAAGGTTAGTAGGTAATAATTTCGGATAAGAACTTTGATTTTTCGGTTTAAATATTGTGATGAGAGATTTTATTAATTTATATCTTGTCTTATAAATATTTTATTTGCATGTAACATGTTACACATGAGTACACAATAGTACGGGTAGAGCAATAATATTAATAAATTATTTACTCGTTGCTTAACCTAACGTATACATTTAGGACAAGCTCCGACATTAGCCAGTTACTCATCTCCCACGCTTGATGACGAATGGGGCCATTACACCTCCGTAGTAACTAAGCAAGAGTAAATTGTTACAAGTATAACAAATAATATTACATATTATATCACGGTCATGTATTTTCAATTGTGTGATGGTAAGGTGGTTTGCATATTAATACTGTTTATGGTATGATAAGATTTGCAAATTTTATCGCAGACTAGCTGAAGTGCTAAATTCATTAATTACCCTTTGTAAAGTATAGGTATAGAAAGTTAAGAGATAAATGTTGCTGATGCTTACACATTCTTAAAACTGTAAAGTCGAGAAAAGTACAATCGAGAAAAGTCATAGAATGAAATAGGCCGATTATAGCTGCTACGAATAAATAAAGCCGCAAGTGATTCCGATCTCAGACCATCTACGTCTAAGTTAAATTTTAACGATTAAAATATGAAAAATAAAGCACTAGGCTATCAATTCAGTTCTAACTTTAGCAACGTAAGTTAATGTAAAAATTATAATTCAGTAAGTGCTACAGGCACGCCCACGTCTGCAGCAAGCTAGTTCAGTCTTGTTCCTGTAATAAAAATAGTCTGATGCTAAGTAAATAATTTAGATTATAGAACTACATATATATGTAAAGACTCAGGATATTTGCGCGTCTGTATTTATTTGCATAGAAGACAATTTAAAAGTAATAGTGGACTATATCACTGCATATAACAGAGTCGCTTTCTCTGTCCCTATATCTCTATATATGCTTAAATCTTTAAAACAACGCAACGGATTTTGATGCGGATTTTTTTATAGAGTGATTGAAGAGAAAGGTTTATGTGTAAAATAATCATGGTATAGGGAAAGGGGAATTGTTTCACTCCAAATTTACCGCGTGCGGGCCACGGGCAGTAATGAATAAATCAAAACTACTCGATCGACTTTAGTCATTTTTTCAGTGAGTGACTATATAGGCTATATATTTTATACCCTTCCGAAGCTGGGGCGGCTGCTAGTTATCTGTACCTAACGATGTTATGTCGTCAATTCAATTTCTTCTATTACCAGTCGGACAGTATCTTATCTCTAAAGCAGAGATATTTTCTAATTGCTGATGTTGCTGTATTTTTTCTGGCGTATCTTCACGATGAATTTTCGAAATGAGTAGTCTCACTGGCAACGTAAAGCGCAAAAAATGCTCTGCGGATTTTCAACACAAATTCGTTCTAAAAACAGAGGATGGTTACACATAAAAAAACATGTAATCCGTCAAAAGCTACAGAACGTCATAAAGGGCATTGTGATCGTGTCCAGGAAAGCTCTTCGACAGGATTCTGTTACTCCGAAGTTAACTTGATAATTAACTTAATTAATTTTATAATTTGTTAACTTTTTGAGATCTAACATTAATTTAACTTTTATGTATATCAAGTAGGTACTAAATAAGTGAAGGGTACTAAATATCTGAATGATGAATAAATGAGAGGTAAAAAATCTGTAACCTTTCCTGCTTCCATTTCTATCAACTGCTTCCAAGTCCATGTCAGAATATAATACTATTTTAATTAAATAAAGAATCTCATAGTGAGTTGATGTTTACATTAAATAAACAAAATTGTAATTGTTTTTGAAAAAGTATTTTAATATCTGTAACGTTCTGCTAATATAACAACAATAACAATATATACTCGTATATAATATAAAATTAGATTAAATGTAACATGATATAGTGAAGTAAGCTGACGCACTTTAACATGTCTGATTGGATAATCCCTGGCTTACAGGAGTTAAGCACATTAGCAGCACTAACAACCATGAGTGGCGGAAATAGGGTCAGTTTTGACACCCTATGCTATATTACGATTACGCATGTCACATAATGGCAATGCGATATTTTGACGTAAGAGGCATGGTGAAAATAAATTTAATACTCATTTTTACCTTCCATAAATAGGAATGTTAAATAGTTCATTTGCGTTTCCATCCATTCATCTAGAATAATCGTTGTGACCAATTTTGAAACTGTTTTCTATGCAGATGTCCTCAAAATTTTGGGATGAATATTTGAGATTGGTATTGTCTATTTGTGTTAAATTGTAAGACGAATCTTAATTTTACTCGAGAAGTTTTTAATTTTTATCTTACCAAATAACTTATCACATACGTTAAGCTATATAGTATTTTAATATAAAAAGAAAGCTGTTGAAGGGTATGAAATAACAGTTGGAAGTATTGCTTCTAGAATCTAGATTTATAGGTTAAAGTTGAAAAAGAGTGACTTAAAACTCAGCTAAGCAAAAGAATTTGATCACAAAGGAAAACAAATCAGACGCTCAGATCAAATGTTTATCGAACACTGCAAGGGCGATATTTCTTCCATGGCTTTAATAAGGCCATTTTATCTTGAAGTGATTTAATCTTTATTGCGACTAAGAATTCTCAGGGTACTCGAGGATATTGGTGAATATTTATGTTTACTGCACTCAAGAGATATTTATAGTAGCTATTGCATTTGTAAACTAAGCTGCGATAAGATAATTTCTGCCACAAAGTTCCTTTAGCACTTTTACCTTTAGCACTCACGATGACTCCGGAAATGTAATTCACTCGCACCTCTATCGCGAACCAATTCTTTTCCATTATCTACAACTATTTTAAGGTTCGATTGGATTCTTGATATCTTCCGCAACCGCAAGATCATTCTTCGTCGAAAAATGGATTAAAGCTCATTCCGCCGGTAAAATGATTTTTGACAGCTTTAATGCCTCATAAGCATTAAGCACATTACAACAATCTTACCAATAATTTTAAAGGTTTTTGGACCTTTTTGAGAGTTAATATCTCTCCTCTCTCTTTAGATTACTTTAGATTGTTGCGTTACCCTTAACTTATTTTACACAAAACACTCTTTGTGTCGCCATTCTATTGTCTTTAGTCGGAAGCAATGTGAATTTTTACTGAAATATTTCTGCCGACTTCCATTGCCGTTTTTTATATCCATCGAATTTTGTATCGTGCTTGTCTTTTTGGAACAGCTTAAATGTCGCGGCTCAAATTTTATTGTAAAATATCTTTAAAATTACTATCTCTCACTATCTAGGTAACAGTATCTCTCTTAGGTGAGCTACCCCTTCCATACTTTTTTCGTAACGTTTATGTAACTACATATGCAAAGTTTAACTGAAGATGTTTTATTTATTTTGCTACCACACACACAGGCTATACACAACCTGAAGGAAAAAAAAACAAAGTCGTTCTAATTTAACATTTGTTCTCGAACACTAATATACAAGCCACGAACATTTAACTGAAATATATAATCGCTCTAGAACTGCAAATAACCACAACCTGATAAATAGATATTACGGTGTTTAAACTGCGCGTTGCTTGCTGTAAAAAGTCGTGGACGATTTATGCCGGCTGGCGGCGGCCAGTAAGAAAGTCGTTTAAAAGATATATTAACTGCGAAATGCAAGAGAATATTGGACCAACGTTACGCATCGCCCTAGTCTTGATTTACACACTTTATTACATACGATGCACCATTAAATCTACAGATACGTGATCTTGTTTTATGTTATATTACACCGAAATAAAAAAGTATAAACTTCGTTTTGCTTTTCGTAATGCTTTTGTTCGTAATAGAATCTCATTCTAATTATATAGTCTGCTGTATCGTTTATTATCGAGAAAGTAATTGCTATAATATCTTACTATCATACGTACCAACTGTAGTACAAGAAGTCATAAACTTTAAATTTACCTATGTAATATAATATATGTATAAATTCTCTAATTTGATTTTCCAGGCATTTTTAATAGATTCAGAGCTGTCCAAATGTAATAAATGCAATTATTTATTAGATAATGGAAACAAGTTTCACATAATGTGCGATAAATAAAAAAAACCCAGGTAAACGTAATTTGATCCACAAACTTTAACAAAAGAACGAAATATTCTCTTGTATTACTAAATTTAGACTTTCTCTTTGATATTCAAAGAATTTTTCGAATTGTTTTGTAATTTTGCTTAATTCAATTTAATATACAATTGTACAGTTTAAAATTACCTTTTGTTAAAAATTATTGTCCTTCGAATAAGTAGTAGGCACCTACTTACGAGGCAATATTATATTGCTTATGTAAAAATAAATTACCTTTTTGGTATTCTATATTTCACTAAAGGAGATTGAATCAGTAATATAGTTACATTATATATTTATGCTCTATACGATTGTGCCGTTGTAATACCTAATTTGTAATTGCTCTGAATCTGTTCAATTTTCTACTTGCTGTTTCAGATGTTCATACAATAGAAACACTCACATTTTACCACACAATTGCGATGGATGTAGTTAGTTACATCTATGGAGCTGCTTCGCAAAGTCTATTAAGGTCCGACTATTATTTACGAAATCACCTGTTAGACTAAAACTAATAACGTTAAACTTGCTGGACTCATAAAAGGATACTGCAATGCAATTCCACTCCGTTCTTCTATTTACAAGAAACTGTTTTCATCTTCAAGAATGTCCGTTAGTTTAAACTTATTTCGTCTGAAGTTAAAAAGATTACTAAGGTAACATACGAGTATATTATTATGTCTTATCGGCTACGTATTATATAACTATACGTGAAATTTAAAGTCAAGATTGTTATCAAAAACTGTCTATCAATTCATTTAAGAGGAATTACGACGTTGCGTCAAAAATATTCTTAGTTGTTTATATTAGGTAATTTTGATCGCATGTTATTTAAAGTTAAGCGCATTTCACGCATAACCTGCCGAAGCAACATGAAAAATCATTTGATAACGGCGGGTTATCAGTGTAGACAAGTTTATCTTATGAGTTCAGTAAGTCGTCGTCAAAATGTGGAATTTTAGACAACATTCAGATATTAAATGTTTAAATAACAAGTTGGTATGGTTCATTAAATATAATATAGACCTATACATTTTATTCATTAGACATAATATAAAAATTTTCATGCATAGCTCCACTATAAATAAAAAAACCACTTATTAGATCTTGCTGGTCGTAGTATTTCCTCTTGCCAATGGGTCCGGGATATTGGGCGGAAACCTTTTATTGCTCTATTACTTGCTAGGGGTCCATCCGTATTTCAGTCCTGTACGCATAACTGTCGCACGTTACATTTAAGCTGAGAATTCCGCTATTAACAGCAGTTTTCTTATACGAAGATAAATTTTTGGACACGGTTATTGAACACAAAGGACCTTATTCTAGAAGGAGCGATATTTCTTTCTAAATTCCATTTTATTTATATGAATACAAATAAAGTTACTATTTTATCGTTTTTAAACTATCAGCATCCTAGCTGCCATGTAAAACTTCATCTTAACAGAAAAAAACCATTTTTCAAGAGTAGGTGAAATTTATTAGGCACTTGTTTGTTTTACAGTGATTGTTTTATAATTATAGCATTATGAATAAGTTTTGTGATGGAAGATTTCTTCATGAAATTTACAAAAAAAGCGCAATGAAATGTACAAATTCTCAAGAAAATTGCTTCAGCAAAACATTAAAACTGCGCATCTTGTGTAACGTGATAGATTGTTTGTATTATGCTAACACCCTTAGACCATGCGCATTAGAACCACACCCAATAATTACAAACCATTACACGACTTGTGCAAACTTAGCCAGCGACAATACTTAGGTCCTAAGTCTAACCGACAATCATTATAATAATAGCCTTATTCTTGGAAACAATGGAAACTGTAGGGAAAATAATTTATGTCCATGGTGATACACCCATACCTATTAAAGACTGAATAAATAATCCTGTCGTGTGTAAAATATAATTTTAAGTCTGGATAAGTTAAAGTTGGAAACAAAAACGCATGATTACAATAAATTTGAAAACAAATACACATTTCATGTTTTATGTAAATATATTTCGAGCATTGCTGTCTAAATTAACTTATAATTCTATAAGTCAGTCATTAATGCTTGGTTTTAGTTTATATTGATGCTCTTTATTTTAAGCTAAATAGTTTTTAATTCTTCTCTTTGTTCTATTGTGTATTACGTTTGTTTCACGTCTACCTTAGATCATGACTACTTATGTTTTTTCTAATTATACTCTTAATTAAATGTTGTCGTTGTAAATTAACATAATAGATTTCTATACTATTACTTATAATTGACTTATTTTTACTTAAGTAGATTATGTGTTAATTAACTAAATTACATTAATATGCTATTTGAAAAGTAATCAAACATTAGCATAAGTAATCGTAAGGTAGGGTTTTATAAGAAATAACAGAAACCGTAGCAATAATTTATTGATTACCTGAGTTTCTTTCACTTCCTTATAAAAGTTAATTAATTCTGTAGTAAGCAACTCCGTTGTCTTTGGTTTAGTAATTGACCTCCGCAGAATTGTAGTGAAGACGTTGTCTAGAAAGTCACAAGTTTATCGTTCGAGAGCGTCGACAGTACCTACCTACTATGTTCATAGTTACTTTAAAAGAAATAAATTATGATTAGTAAAGCGGAAGATAACTTCGACTTAATCTACAAGTTAATCTAAAACTATGCCTTTAATGACAATAACAAACATATTTTCTTTTCCTAATATTGTTTTCTTAGTTACCATTTACTGGCATTCAGAACAAAACTTAAAGGTTACATTTCTCATTTCAAATTCAGTAGCTGATATCAAAGTTTAATTACGGTCTCCTAACTTTTTGCCTTATTTGTATTATAGCAATGGATGTTATTTAATGATTTTTGAATGGAAAACAATAATTAGTTCCAGTACCCTACTTAAAACAAATATCATTTGGCTACCTTAGTAAAATTACAATATCTTTTTTATTCTCAATGCATTTAGATACTAGTAAACAGGCTACAAAATAACAAACAAGTATTAAATTTGTAAAATTTAAACACACTTGTTAATTAACTTTCATAACAATGAACATTCGTTTGGGTAAACCACACGTAGGTATGTTTATTTAACCAAATTAAAGATTGTACAAACCTATTAATTTCCAGAAAATCGAACACGTAAACAATAAAGTTATAAAAGTATTGCTCATTTATGCGAGGAAAACAATATCAATTGAAACCTGATGACGTTTTACATTAAAATTCTTGATCATAGAAGCGAAAATTGACTAAACACGTGGTTACGGCAAGGGAAGCAGTCGAGGGGTAACAAAACATTTGATATCCTCCCCCCACTAGCTTTGCCGAGCTTCAGCCATCAGTTGAACGCAAAGCTTCGCTGCGAGCGGTCGTTTCGCCAGACTAATGTTGTGGCGCGAACTTTATGTTACGTCACTTCAATCAACCTTGAAAATTTGGTAATATAACGTGGTTTGAGTGTTTTGTGGAATAGTGTTTAGATGGTTTTAGTGAAATGGTGCGTCGAAAGGAAGTCAGGCGCGTGAACTTCACGCATCTGTGTATTCTGTTGTGGCTTGTCACCTGTTTTCACGGTAAGTTGGCGCTTTGGGTTCAATTTTGGTACAAACCCCTTTGGTTGCGGCGATACGGTCCGGTAGTCCCGACCGTTGTGCTACTTCCTCTATTTTTTATTCTCACGCGTACGTCAAAAACGTCCGTTGACATTAATACAAGTATAATATACATTGGATGTAATATTGTTAACTGGCAGTATTACTTTAGGTATTTAAAAATGATTAAGATTATCACGAACATTTATGGAAATTTATGGATATATGTGAAATATGGAGTTATACAGCATTTACAAAGATTTCGTGTAGGTACTTCCTTAACTAGCCAGGAATTATAAACCGCAACACTGATTTTAACACCAGGCCTTCGTACACCACGGGTATCAAGTAAGAATCGTTAAATGTTTAACATCTTAAAGAATTATTTACGTACATAATATTAAAGGTATTATAAAGTTAATATATGCAGATAGGTAAGAAATTTAACGAGAATGTAACTTGGTAAACTTGGTAGGTACTTAATTGCTTGATTGCTGATAAATTACAACTTAACATGTTCAATATTCGTTAAGAGATTTCCTTTACTCATTTTTTTAAAGTACCATGTACTTTAAAAAAATGAGTAAAGGAAATCTCTTAAGTACTTAGGTAAGTGAATATCTACCTACATAATATATACTTTTTGTCAAGATTTTAAGCCCCTCGTAATTAAAAAACAGCAGTAAATTCGTAAAGTAGTTTGCTTATTTACCATAGTAGGCACACATTTCGTGCATTGTCAACTTGTAGTACTTAAGTAAGCATAAAAAACTAAGTTAATCTTAATTAGAACTTATAACGGATCTTTTACGTTATAAAGCTTAGCGCTTTCTGCAGATACATATTATCCAAACTAAAAAGACGAATAGGTACATGTAGACTGTTAAGAGTTTAAGCATGCGAAAACGTAATATAAAACCTAATAGTAGTAATTACTGTTAATGGTAAGTTCCCAGTTCCTTAACAGTAGGTTTGGACAACGAAGCCATTGCTTAGAAATTTTTAACACTGTCTTCTAAATTAAATACTGTTAAAAAACCTTCAATAATTTTTGTGTTCAGTTTAACGAAGCATTATGAAATCAAACCCAACCAAACCTACGATATTATAATCGTAAGCATTAAACCAATATTTAATTAGTTTTACGTAATTGGCTCGATCATAAAACTGAATAATGTCATTATTACGGCAGCAAGCATTCCAATGAAACATATCGAAAGCCTATATAAGAGGATTACGATAGTAAAGGCTTAAAGCCGGCGGCCCATTAGTAACTAAAGCGAGTCCACGAGCTGGCCGTTTAAGCCATCATTGGTAAGCTGTTGTATCGCCAAACGGCAAACGCGAAAAATCATAGATATTCTGAAAATCGTCCATTGTACTATTGACTGACTTATCGATTGGTTCGTCAATACTATGGGCACTTCCCAAGTGAGCAAAAACTTGAAATTAGGTATATAAGTGGGTTTCAGGTTACCAGTAAATACGTATACCTAAAACTCTGAAAACTACAAATTTTTCTCGGAACACTCTGAAACAGGGACAGTAATGTCATAAACGATAATTTAAGGGCATTTGTCATTTCTCTTCGATCATTCTTTTTTCCATTTCTTGAACCCAGAAAATAGTGAATACATCTCACCAAAATCAGGTACGTAAAATAAGGGGAAGGTTCCTATACTCCTTCTTATTTTTCTTGTAAAGTTCCTGTGATCTAAAATTTGGCTAGATGCTGTCCACAATAAATAAATAAATCAACCTTATTGTTTCTTATGTGGGTTGAGACGATTCAATAGTTCTCCTTCTACGGTCATAATTATCACGTATTTCCTAACGTAGGGTTAACCGTATTGCTCATGAGAATTAACTACGAGTACAATAGAAAACATCACTTATTGTAATTTTTAATAATTATATATTATCAGCTCACTTATAAACTGTAGGTAATTACTAAATTTATATTAACGATTTCTTCTGTTCCAATGCCCTCTAATAACTAATCAGAACTATGCTGTGATTACAATCTACAAATTAATACTCGCAAGTACTATACTTGTAACTACATGATGTTTATTACTGGAAGTTATATAATAGGATTATCTCGGATTATAGCTACGTCGCTAATCGCAACACATGATTGTCACGTTAATGTTAATCGTACTTAGACCATATTAGTTTAACAACAACTATTTCACATGATCCATATGCTATATACTCGTATATACGTTGTTATTGCTAATTATTATTATTTATCAATAGGAGACGGCTCTTCGTTCTCGCTACTGATATACATTACAATGTTAGAGAAATCCCTACTTCCCTACTAATATTATAAATGCGATTGTAACTTTGTCTGTCTGTCTGTCTGCTTGACTTTCACGCCTAAACCACTGAACAGATTTTAATGAAATTTGGTACATCTATATATTTGACCTTGGGAAAGGACATAGGCTACTTTTTATCGCGAAAAAAGGGGTTGAAGAGCCTGAAATAGGCAATGTAAGTTTTTAATGGAAGTTCGTCATTATTTATTTATTTATTTATTTATTAGGGATAACAACAGCTTGCGCCAATTATAGTTATCCACAGTACAATAATATGAAAAACAGAAAACACTTAAGCTAGGGTATAATAACAACTTAATTTTAAGTGCCTTAACCTAGTAATACCTTAGTGCTAAACAAAATTTAAAATATAAAAAATATAATATACATATATATATATATATATATATTATCGTAGGATTCCCGCGGGGTAGGTATTAACGAGGGAAAAACTTTGTGTCACATTGATTTCCACGCGGGCGGAGCCGCTAGTAAGAAATAAACAGATGGTAAACTAGCCTATTGATATTTGTACATTTGTAACAGAGCGCCCTTTTTAGATATTCGTATGTCCGAGCGGTCTGGGGCCACTTCAGATGGTACCTTATCCTAAATTTTGCACTGATTATAGCCAGCATTAATAGTTGCCTCGCTGTGGTGTGCCGTTATCCTCGTAGATCATAGAATGATAGTTTGGCTAGATGCTGTGGCACATCCAATCAAAGAATTAAACCTCATTCAATGGATGGCGTCCTGTCCCATACTGTACTTATTTAAGTTAATTAGCTGACAAGACCTCAAAAATTTTGTTGATCAATAATTGGATGCCGAAGTTCTAAATATCTGAATCGCTGTTTTTTAATGATACCTTCAATCACACTCAGTAATTGGCAGGTTATCCCTATGGGTCGGTAAAAGGACCGTTCCTCGAAAAAAAACCTTTTTAGATATATGTAGAATGAATGAGGGCAACCTTCTACAAATAACATGCTGATGCTTATACGGGTTTTAATATATATATTTATAGCTCTATATTTGTTTGATCATTGTAATTGCACTGAAATGTATAATATATGTATACTATGTGTAAATATATGTATTTAAAAAATATCAGCAGCTGCTTCTCCCACGTGACGAAAGAGATCTGTGCTTGTCTGGAAATGTGGATGAATATTTCACATCCTAGCCCACTGCTCAGGTACTGGTACATATGTATGAACATATGTATATGCGATCGACTTCAATGTGTTACTACTGCGGAGATTAAGGCTCATTCTACAACCTACTTTATAAGTGATACTTTCTTGTAGACTGCTAAGCCCGCTCTCCTAAACAGGTATCATTATTATACGTAAAAAGTATTACACTTATTAGTTATTATTTTCACTCTTTATAATGTTACAAGGTTATTACGAAAATTGTTGAAATGTATATTTGCATGTGTCGAGCATGCGAAAGGTATTTCAGTCTTCTCTTGCGTGTCCCGTCAGCGACGATTACGCGGGTCATTTAATGTTAAGTGGTGACTGGTACACTCGATTTTAAATAGGATTGAATGTCAAATTCAGGGAGTTTGCATATATGTCTTAACAAATCCAACAATGTGAGCAATAGTGCACAGTGAATAGGAGTAGTGAGGGTGGTCTGTGGTTATTATCCAGACAGGAATTTCGTTGTTCATGTGAACTTCAAAAATATGCCTGAATTCCGACTTAGGCAGCGTACCCTAAAAATCCGATATAAATTTTAACGATGGCGCCGCTGTGTACCTGCTGTTCAAAACGACAATACAAAAAAGGATAAAGGAGTGCTCTTTGTACACGTAAAACTATCAGGTGGAGCGAAATCCAGAGGTAAGCCGTTCGTGCGAATAAATAACCTTCCACATGCCGGCCGAATCTCGAATCGGTATTGTTTATTACGGGCTATAAACTCACGAACTGTTGCGCGACAACCCGTAAACTAACATTATTCCACTGATTTTCTTTAAAAACTGAAACAAACTATCAATCAAATATATACACTACAGTAAATTAAAGACTGGCGTACCACACCTCGTATCCCGTAAAATGTAGAAGTGGCTTAACCAAAACATGTCCATGTAATCAGATAGGTGAAAGATACTCCATGACACTTCTGTCAATAATTTTATAACAGGTACCACTCTATTCAACATCTTTTCCTAAAAACTATTTATGCCTTAACTGTATGTTCATGACTTCTAGGATTTTTTTCTCTAATTTGCATGGCATCCCAAACAAATGCTGAAAGGAAGTGTGGGGTTTTTAGTTAATATCTTATTTACAACTTTGGAATCCTTATTGATTAGATTAGATAGTAACCATTTTATATTAGCTGGACTATACATTATTCTTTAAAATAAAAGATACATATTAATATTTCCTATCAAATATTAAAATATATCAACTGCTACTAAATATGTATACTCGTATGTCGATACAAGAAATATCTTGACAGTTGTCTCGTGTGTCGGTATTTCGCATGCTATATTCCTAGGAACATCTTAATAGATATCTCTTATTATATTTATTAAAGTTATATCTCGCGCAATTTAAATATTCTTTTAACCGGTAACAACTATAAGAGTTTTTCATACGATCGGCATATTATGCAATCGTGTAAACAGAATATCGGAAAGCTATCGTGCACTACTTTAGAATTAAAATTTAGCATGCATTCAGTCTAATACTCGTACATGTCTTAAATATTATGTATTTGTATTCGATTGAATTTAAAAATCTGGCGTCTTTTCCCGTCTTATATAACGCGTTTCACGTGCCAGCCGAATCGCGATCGGGATTGTTTATTAGGGCTATAAACTCACGCACTGTGGCGCGACAACCCGTAAACTAACATTATACCACGACGTTGTTCACGCCAAAGCCGTCGGAAATTTAGTAGCCAACTGTATAAATTCCATCCGCGCTACCCGCTCTGCTAGCAAATTTGACGTGTGATTAAAATCTTAAAGAGTTTTCGAGTTACGACCGGCGTGTACTTGCTAAAATCCAGTAATTATCCTACATTTTCTTGTAAGTGTATTACCAATATAAATCTAACAATCTAAAATAATCAAAGTGTTTTTTAAACCATTCATATTATGATAAAAAATGAATTTAACGCATTAACAAGTAAAAAAACTAACAACTACTCGTAGTAATAAAATACTCATATTTTAAGATTTTTAATTCTAGATAAGTTCCTACAATTGCGAACATAGGAAACGGATACATTTTCCAAAGAAAGTACCGCAATACTTTGTTTATTTGATTTTATAAAATATTATTTTATGTTTCGTACAAGTATTTTTAAGGCAAGAATCCTGTTTCAGTGGCAACAAAAAATCATTGCTTTGTAGTGGAAACGCCGTAATGAAACATAAAATATTGGGGCACTTTATCTAAACAAGTGATTTATACAGGCCGCTATCGTTCACACACCACCGGCCCTCCTTCCGGGCCCAAACAAACATATCGGGTTCGGCTAATCGGCGGAACATTGTGGCGGGATGGGTTGGATTTCATCAACTTCAGTTTGAAGGACTTTCACTTACGGATACCTAAATTGAAGTTCCACAATGGTTTTATAGATTTTCAAATTTGAAGAAAATCTTGAAAATCGACAATTTGTCAATTGAAATTTAGAACTTTTGCAAAATTATTATGTACGAATATCCTTAATAAAGAAAATTAGTTTGAACGGTTCGGATGGAATTTGGTGAGACAATTTAGTTTTTATTGTTCCACTTCAAGACACGGGTCTCCTCTAATAATGATAAAGTTTTAAGGCCAGTCTACCACGCTGGCCAAATTCGGATCGACAGACCTCACATAACTTACACGAAACTATACAATGAGTGCTTTGATCAACTCATCGATCGGATGTTGTTTCTTTAAAAAACGTTGTATATCTGTAACACAATGCAAAAGCGACATGAAAACTAATGGAGCGTCTAAGGAAAAGATTAGTGATAGGACATTTAGTGAGGACATTTAGTGAGATAGAGGGTGTCTGACTTGTCTAGATTTTTTAAATAGTGGCAAGACAGATGGGCGAGCCAATGATAAGAAGTATGAGTTTTGATGTTTTCCCTTATAACTAAATTAAAAATAAAATAGAATAAATATGCAATACTCACCAGTTTTAAAAAAAGCTTTGAATTTCAAAATTCCATGTACATATTTTTCTAATTCATTTTACGTTCTGTAACGGTGGCGGAGGACATGTGGAGATCTACATATGTACATAGAGTTTATCATAATGTGTTTATGAGTTAGCGACAGCGGGTTATGTGTAATTTTCCCCACAAAAACCTTTTCCACAGCCTTTCTTGCACTATTGGAGGACTTCGTGATCTCCACACGAAACGTCCTATTCGGGCTCATCTGCGAAGAAACAAAGCTTACGCCGGTCTGCAAACATCCCATACCCACTATGACTAGCCAAACATGCTTTGTCTCGATCACCTCTAGTATAATACACCTGCAATCATACCCATACTCCTCAGAGCGTAATACAAATCGTCTTAACAACGATTTTGAGACGATACTACTCGTAACAGGTTTATCTATAATACTTACCTGATAAAATTTTACAAAAGCATTTTCGAAGCATTCTTAGATCCCGACAACAGTGAAGTTAATAATTTCGAATTTGGGTTAAAATTGCTTAATTTTAATAGTCAATGTTCTGTATCAATTGTTAAATGTATGTACATATATCTTCATGCTCTTCCAACCGGGGTAGACAGAGACGAACGAGAAACATACCAAGAGGACACGTAAGAGGACAACAAGACCAATACGTACTATTGCTATTTCCTTTTCATGTCAGGAGATTATTAAATTTTCAATTTGACTAAAGTATTTAAGGACAAAATCTGATGTTCCATTGTTTTGAATTCGAGTATTTTCAATTAATTTTTCTAATGAAATGAATTCTAGGAACAATAAGTTTATAATCATAAGAATAACATTGATGAGGAATTAATTTCGCTACCCAGCTTTCAACCCTGAAACGAAGTTTTTGCTCGTTTGTAGAGTATTTAATAAAATTATTACAAAGCGCGGACCCGAATTTAAGGTTCAGCTCTCAGAAATTATAGCTACAATAAATTAACTTTAATTGCGCAATACATGTACATGTACCTATTCAGAAACTTACATGGAAAATATTTCTTGCAATGATTTATTTTACTTACAACTTATCTGAGTACCTAGTACTAGATTAACATTCACTAACGATTACATATTAAAGCATATTACGGAAATGAAAAACGTAGAAACATTATTTAATTATGGCGAATGTTTTACAAATATTTATTTTTAATACAAAGTTATATAATATACAACATTGTTTGTTAGGGACATAAAGCTACGGAGTGTTTCAAATCATTTCCCCACGGAGGCACAGGGTACAGTTTATGAGGCTTTCGGTTTTGTTTAGCAAAGAATTATTGATAAGCTGTCGAAATTGAACCGGAGACTTGGTTTTGTTTTGTGTGTAAAATTTGTCCGTCGAATAGCAGCGTGCTTTAAAATTCATGTGCTGTCGATTTTGTTAGGATTTTTTTTACGTTTTTGTAAATCTATATGTACCATTCAGCGGTGTCTACTTGTAGTAAACCGACGTATCGATCGGAATTACACAATTAATTATGCTTGGTTGTGTATATTGTAACATTTTATGCAAAGTATAGTGTGTAGATTCCCTAGGTTTTTTTGTTACTTTTGTTTAACTTGCTCTAGTAAAATTTGTTTTCCATATGAAATTAAAAGCTATCCGAAAGTTGCTCTTTAAACAAAATTTGTTACACCTCAGATATAATATTATACCTATTATCTTTCCTAGAAAAGTGTGATTAACAACAAGATAATGTTTATGGGACTTATGTGACGAGACTGTTAATAATATTGGGCTAATTAATACTTTGAGCACGCTAGGAGTGACGTCAGATCGTAAAGCGAGCTACCAATTATGAAGAGGCAACGACGACCACTCTGGGAAGAGTGTAACGACGAGAAAGAAGTATGTTAGTATCCGCCCTATCATAGCTCGGTTACAGATGAGTTGCTACTCTGGAGGACTTGTACGGTCGCTTCTAGTAACCACGCGGACCGGCTTCAATACCTTTCAGACCGAAACAGATAATGTTTTAATACAAATTACTGTAATAATAACTGCTTCCCATAAGTGCGACGATGATACTTCCCCGGGCGAACCGTTTATAAGGTATAATTTTTATTAAAAGTTATCAACGACATTTATATTGTTTGATCGTATCAAGAAAAAATGTATGATGTTTATTTAATTAAAATAGTATAATCCGTTGTTAAACGTTCGGAATCTGTAGCATCGCCGTCGTATATAGTTTTATATTTGTCAGATACGATACTTTCACTGATCTTCCAGGTGCAATAATGTATGATAACTATAATATATAAAAATATTGTATAAAAATATTGTAATGCTTTATGAGGATCATGGATAAAAAGTGAAAGCAAATAATGCTGCCTATCAAAAGCGCGTTAGCTGAGGTTATTGGTTTCAATTTACATTTTGAAGAGCACTATAAATTTAGCATTAACGATAGAGGCACGAGGGCACGAGGGCCGATCCGCAGACATTAATAAAATGCCCGCGAGCTAAAAGCCACTCCGGTCAAGTACCCACTTTTCATACTTAAACCTCTTGTGTAGGAAGCACAGCTAATATTTCCTAATAACATATTGTACGTTGCTCAACTCACCCATACTCTCTTTTTTCAACATTAACATTTAAGAAAAAAGCTTTCGAGGATATACCATAGACGGATAGTCTACAAAACCACCACCTTGTCATATTTAAACAACAGGAAATCAGCAATATTAGCCCCAAACAACAGAAAAATGAATACATTGCTACTAATAAGAAATAAATAATTTGAATTTGACTAAGTATTGTTCATTGCAATTTTCAAAATCAGGAAGTTAAGCCACTCATGATTGAAGCAACACATTTGATAATAAAAGATCATTAAACTTCTCCATCTTTCAAGGCCGCTGAAGAGGTCTCGCTGAGAGCCGCAAGAAATAATATACAGCTGCGTAGTCGTCTGAGACTTGCAGATAACTTGTTATCACCAGTTTAAGCGTTTATGGCGCTCAAGTTTCGCTAACTTATTTTCGTATTCCGTTTACGTAAGTTAGAATATATAATATTAAGTTCTCTGCGTTATTACGAGTGTAGCGCCATTATTAAATATTACTTCAGTAAGAAAAGTAATCTGCTGGTTTTCCAACTTGATACTTCGGTCTTAAAGTAATTCTTCTTCTCACTGCTGTTTCAGTTTAGTCTTTGTGTTAAACCTTGATTGAATACGCCAGTGTGTATTTTTCAAATTACATTTTGATCTTATTCGTACATGCTCTTAATTGATTTCTTTTGTCAACAAGGTGTTCGTGCAGAATAACTTGGATGCTATTAATTTCTTGGACTATGCCTTGTTAATAAAACCATGACCGTTTCTGTACCAATAACTGTAAACCTGTGCTCTAATACCAGCAATATACTCGTCAACGGATTTTTACAAGACCAAAGAAAGATGGAATTTTTTACCAAGAATTGAATGACTATCTCGTCTGTATAGCATTGTATATTTATTCACTGTTTAGCCCTTATATGGCACAATGTGTTAGGAGTGTTATAATACATTTTATTGAACAACATATTAAAATGTTCTAGATCATATACCATAAGAAGTAAATAGTTCACACAGAGATTGCTTACTGTTGAAATTTTATCTTTCTTGGGTGTATTTTTAAATTCTCTTTAGTACATAATATTGAAATAAAAATGTAAACAGGTCAATGATCATAAATATTTCTCCACAATGAATAACTTGTATAAATAAAGTGGTATCATACATTTTTGAAAAGCCCTTGTGTCGCAGATAATGAGGCTCTTCAACTCTTCATGGATTATCCATGGACTCAAAGGTAACAAAATAACTATAAATTACTGTTATTTTCTGATCGTTAATATAATCTCCCGTTACCTTAATGAAAATAATTTCATGTGTATTTGCGACTGTTTTCCGTACGAGTATATAATGAATAATCAATTATGATGCCTTATTCCCTATTATGATGCCTTTAAAATTAGGTACTCCTAAGTTCCCGGGGGAGAAAGGTCGTCGAGTGGCGACCACGTCTCGGCAAAAGGAGCACAGGTCGCTCTCCTACCAGGTGGTCTGACTACCTGAAGAAGACAGCGGGAATCCGCTGGATTCTAAAGGCCCAGGACCGGACGGAGGGCGCCGATTAGGGGAGGCCTATAACCAACAGTGGAATATTAAAGGCTGATGGATGGATGGAAGTTCTCAGTGAAGACAAAATTACTCAAAGACGTTTAAAGGCAGAAGAAGTGTCTCTCTGAAGCAGCAAGGCTTTGGGTGAAATAATTATGAGAGGGCTAACAGGGGATTTAGTAAATTACGTAAAGTTTTTTCGCTATCGATTTCCCTATGTTAAGAAACTTTTATTTTCAAGCTGTACATCTTATCATGGCATATGGAGCTAAAACATGAATACATGTACTCTTACTACTGCAACAATTCTATGAATCTATGAAGTCATGTTTGGAGTTTCTCTGAAAAATTTTTAGAAACTGCCTGTCGAAGTGTATCAATGATCCTCTTCGACAGATACATATTTCTTTCATCAATATATTCTTTCATTACCCCGTTGAGTCCATAATTTCTATCAATCTATTTATCATTCCATTGCACAGAATTCCTCCCATTCGAACACGGCGAGAACTACACACTCATTATATTGTGATAAAACTTTCAGGCGTGTTAGTTTAATCACAATATTAATTTGTCCATACTACTATAGCATGGGACAATGTTAATCATTTCCTAAAGTTAGTGATGCTTATCAGGAATTTGAATCTTAGCTTTACGCTATGAGACTAGCGTCCTTGCTTGTTTTATTAGCAAAAGGACTGTAGTAGTAGTAGTAGTAGTAGTAATAGTAGTAGTAATAGAATAATGTTTGTAGGAATATTATAATAACGCATCTTAATATCGTAGTTAATAAAGCTTTCGAAATATATCACATGAACACGATTATCCGGAACCCGCTAAATATATACAACCTCAGCATCACATGGAGATTATCCGCGAAATCGATTAGCGATATGTATCTCAATATATATGCTAAGAAGCTATGCAACCTACGCTACTCAATCACATCTAAATCAAATGACCTCGTTACACTCCATCGAGTTCAGTAGATATATCTTGAATTAATGAATGGTGTAGACATGTTGAACAGATGACAATTAGTGAATATTCAAATAGGTATGTGACTGTTCAATATCCCGGATTTATTTTAATGTTAACTGATTACGAATAATTAAAATTTGTCTTAAAACTGTAAAGTAAATGAGTTGAAAGAGATTTCTTGTTCTTTAAATACAAAAGCGTTTTATTTTTCTTATTCCTCTTTATCTACTGGTCCGCTTGAACGCAATCAAATGACTAGGATCTTCTATGTGACTACACAAACCTAATGCTTTGAACCATTCACAAAATGCATAAAGTAAAAGACCACTCACTCAAAACAAAGACTAAAAACATGAGAGGCAGAATTCTGAATGTAAAATCGTTGCTTGTCCACAACGGTGGAACGCACTCAAGATCATTGAGGCGTCAATTTCGGGAAGCACTGGACATTTCATTCGCAACGCGACATTAAAACGAGGCTTCGTTATCCTTACCGTTTTTCCTATGATTCCTATAAAAATAAATTGGTGCTGATATGCGTTACTGGGTTGATTTATTTATTTTTTTATAAATATCGATGTTATTTATTTATTACGAAGAAGCTCGGGGAATTTTGTTACTAGCGGTTATCCAACTAAGAGCCGACCGTGCCCAGCGTTGTTTATGTCTATAGACCGCTTTCAATCTTCACCCGTATCAATTCACGCTATAGCACTACTATAGTAATGCTGTTTGTGGAAGTTGTCTGAAATAAAGAGGATTTCTGTTTCACTTGCCTTGTAGTCGGTAGTAATTAATTATTTTTCGAAAAACATAACTAAATATTTATGAAATCCGTTTGTAGTTTTTGTACTCTTTGATTTTCGGCCTCTCATAGGCCTAGAGGATTTTTGGCATTAGTCTACACGCTGGCCAAATCCGGATTAACAGATTTCACACATCTCAGAAACATCGAATTTTTTTATAATATCTCTAACATCTTTTATAACATTTTATTTATCATATAATGTGCGTAACAATTCAGAGCTGAGTGCCGGACTTTGAACCCAAACTCCCCGAAGCGGGAGACTGAATTTCAAACCAATAGGCTATCACTGTTGTATGTATTATAAACACCTATAATGGTTCATTTCTGGGGAGCTACGAGGATAATCTTATTATGTCATAAAAATTGTAAACACCACTTCAATTACTTTTAAACTAGTAGTCAATGCGACGTTCCTAACAAGATTTAGGGGTTAGATATTTCACTGCCTCTCGCTGGCTTTGTAAGTCTTAAATTGCATCCACATTATTTTTTCAACGGGGAAAACATAATTACAAAGCCACAACTTCACGCTTATTGAAGCATAAGAAAATTCTATGTATTTTATGATGATGTATATAAATTAATATACACATATATGTATACTCGTATGTCCATCGCTTTGCTGAAAACACAAAGTAAAAGAGTATTTGCTCAAAATAAAGGGTCGAAAATATGTGGCAGACTGAATGTGAAACCATTGCCGGTCCACAGTCCGGAACAGAGTCGGGGCCATCGAGGCGTTAACTCCGGGAAAGTACCGGACATGTCCATTTTCAGCGCGACATTAAAACGAAGCTTCGTTATCTTTATCGCTTTTTCGGGGTCGTTGATGAAGAAAAGTCACGGCTCAAGGATGCTATCGCATTTCTGCAAGCGAAATTAGGGATTAGGTTAGTTTCATTATATAGGAGTATCTTTATTTTCATGATAATATAAAAATAACAAAATAACATTTTTGTAACTATTGATGAATTGTTTGATCAGTACGAGTATTAACTTGGTACCGTGAACTTATGCTGCTTTATGCTTATTTACAGCGCCACATTAAGTTAGCAAGCATTTCATCTTTCTTTGTTTTCATCCGTTTAGTCTATGTGAAAGGAAATTCGTAAATAAACAGCATTTAAATCTTTTGCTACTTATATCTCCAGTTATGGCTAAGAACCTTAGAAATAAGGTTCGTAACGTAATTGTCAGTAAAAGATGCATGTTTAATGTAGGTGTGGCGGTAGTACTTCCCCGGGGAACCGTATGCGGGTTCTACCACTTTCAAAACAGTTGTATTATAATTAACAATAAAAAAAAACACTTTCTTCGTCTTGTAAATTTTTAGTTACTGTTATAATTGTTACAATGCCGCTGAGATAGCTCTACTCGAGATTAATAATTTTAACAGCATAAGTTAGAACTGCGATTGCACGAAATGAGATGCAACAAAGTTTAATAAGAACAATCACGGAGAAACAGTCCAGGAAATAGTGACGGAGGAAGTAAATTCCATTCTTTAGCGGTTTTAAAGAAAAGACTTACATCACAGTTCCGAGCGTAGCAAACCACTTCCGTTTCGGGATGCGCACGGATTAAATTTAATTCTACCGCAAATTGAAGATTTTTATCTAAGAGCACATTTTTTTAAATGCTGTGTCTAATTCCCTCGATAAATGATGTAATGTTCTATTTCCTTAAATGTTATTTAAGCAGTGCACAAGTAAATATTTCATACGGATACGTTAAATAATATAATAGGTACATGATTTTTTAAAATACTTCGTACTATAAGTTGATTTGTTATGTTTGAATACGATAGTAAACAAAGTATATGTACTTTGTAAATATAAAAAAATGTTAAAGGCTTAAATAGGTACTATTATAGCGTTATTTATTTTACGTTCTTATACTTGACTTATTTACTTTGCATTTTCTTTGCTAACTTTGGTCTACACTTATTTACACACTCTGTGGCTCTTCATTTATCAACATTATTTTTATGACCTTATTTCAATTAGCATCGTATTGTAAACTTAGTCCATTGCTTGAGAGAATGCAGTTTTATGCACAGCTTTTGGTAATTTTACAATTGCTTTCCATTTTGAAAATTAGTTATACTACAGAAAAGAAACACCTCGCTTCGGATGAGTTAGGGTCGTAAAGGGTGCTATACAGATATTCCCTCGTTAAAGCGCTGATTATGTGGGCTCGATATCATAGTGCAACAGACCGCCGAGGCTTATATTTAGCCACTCGCTGTTCATAGGATTAAAATGCCGTGGCAAACATTTGGTTATGTACTAGACATGAAATATCCTTTAGAAACGTTCTAATCATATAAACGGGCAAAGTAAACGAAATTCGATTGTACATCGGTACAGGTTTTACGCTGCTTAAAATAGGTTTTAAACTGCCAAAAAGTTGTACCATTTCATGCTTTAATCTTTATAAAATAATCTGCTTTATAAAATACTAGCTGTGCCCGCGGCTCAGCGCGCGTGGAATTGTATCACAAAGTTCTTCCCGCGCTATTGCCTACCCCGCGGGAATCCTAGTATAATAATAACGAACTTCCATCGCCCTATTTCAGCCACTTCAACCCCCCTTTTTGCAATAAAAAGTAGCCTATGTCCTTTCTCAAGGTCGTATATATGTATATAGCTGTACCAAATTTCATAATTAAATCTGTTCAGCAGTTTAGGCGTGAAAGTCAAGCAGACAAACAGACACAGTTACAATCGCATTTATAATATTAGTAGGAAAATTTCAGTCCATAATAATCGATTACAGATGTTATAAACTCATGAAGACGATTCGGTTTGAAAGTTCTCCAAATATTTATTACCTATTTTTTTTATATTTGTCTATGATGTTCACATTGAACGCAGGAAATCCAGAATCTTTTAATGTAAACATTTTCGCGTCATATCATAACGCGCTAATCGAGCCAAACTGCGTACGCAAAATCATTCCAAATTTAATTTTCTTACTCACATTCAATAAATCTTGTCACTAACAGCATGATTTCTGCGGTAACAATAGTCAAAGATAGATAGCAAATCGCGAGTTTAAATCAATTAAATTAATTATTAATTAAATTTAAAATTTTACACAGCAATACTCTCATCCTTGTAAAAAAAGCCAAATTTTTAAGAGACAGTGTTTAAATAATAAGATTCTAGCTATTGGATCACAATAAAATCAATCTATTCTATCGAACTGGTATCGAAAATTGTCTAGATAAATATATATATATGTACATAAGGTTTTATTTATAGGCCAACTGTCACATACACAGAATTATATCAGAAAAATTTCAACAAGCCGAATATTAAACTTACAAACCATTCATAATAATTCCCGACACACAAATAGCTTTATTTCATTTACAGTGTCAGTTTTATCAAATTTAGGATTCACGAGTGAATCGCTTATAAAATGTGTATCTCTATGTATCTTCTACATTTGCAAAGTTAAACCATTAACAATAAGAGTAATTATTCTATTATTATTACTTTCACTATTACCAATGGGTTTAAATTACTAAATTACTATGACGCATTTCTGACCTAGATTTTTTTACTGTGTACTAGCTACAAAATACTGGAATGATACCTTCAATTTGACTTTTGTTTCTACTCCGGTTATATTACTATACTCGTATGTACGTAAAATATTTTGAAACATCCTTTTGTATGTATGTTTCCTGTTTATATGGTATCTATTGCAATATAAATGTCACGTCAATGTGTTATGGCAGCACCGTTTTGCACGCGCCACACGGTACGCACATGACGCGAAGTTTTTCTTTTTCTTTTTTTAACAAAATCCAATGAACGCTTGCGTGTTCTGTCACGCACGTGAGCCGTATGTTGTTGTGAGATGGTTTTTGCATTTTAACATTACATTTAGGTGAAATAAGCGGTTACAATGTTAACAAACATTTGGTGATATCAGATAAGATGAAATCCACAACCGTATCCAATCATACTCGCAAGTGTGACATACTAAGTTCGTTGGAGAGGATTTGTAATTCAATTTGTAATTTTTTATAATACAATTAATATACAAATATCTGATCCAACTGACAAAGAGTAACTAACATCATCGCCTATTAATATGATGAATAGGATGAATTTGCTGTTTGCTACTGGCCAGGCTGGTCACATAAAATAAACACCTAGAAGTGATCGACTGTACTTTACCTAATAGCATACTCGAAATACTTTAAACATTGAGAGAAAGTTCGCTTCATAGTCTTATTTCGTGGCTGACTATAAAAGGAAAAACTAACTGTACAGGAAACGCATAGTAAATTAAGCCAGACCAAGGTACCCGTGACCTGTCATGTGCTTCATTGATATACTACTGGAGTTTCTTTGTGCCTAATGTAATCTCTTGTAACTAAGTAATTGATTTATTATTAATTTCACTATCTTATAAAAATAGTTAACAACTTCGAAAGTCACCTTTCCTTAAATTTTTATTGTTATGTGAGGGGGCTTTGATGTTAGTGATTTTGAACCGTCTCTGATCTTAAAATGAGACCTAAGCTGAGTTCCGTTTTAATACCAGTCACATATGAATTGTATCAGTGACGAATAAATATATACAACAATAATCTTTTATAATAGGTGGATGTAGAATTTAGTGGTATTAAGATTTATAACATTGAATGAATGAATGAATGAATACTGATATCACAATCAGCCAATCAAATCATTTTATTGAGGTACTGATTTATCATTTTCTTCGAGTACTTGTATTCTCATTTTGCTTCAATACATCGTATACGAGAATCGATTTCTACTCACTGAGATCATTTCGTCTAGACGTCTGAAAATATCATTAATCCGATAATGCTTCAATGGAAAAATGTTCAACGCACGTTTTGTTAGATAAGTACCTCATTGCTTCATTTTTATCTGCAGTGAATTGTCTCATACGATAACTAAATATTTTTACCAATTTTTGTAGGCGATGAACAAGGTACTTTTTAATGGCACAAGTTAAAATGTAAGAAATATATAACAGTAGTCATAGCCTAGACTAGACTTGGAAAAATGTTTGTTTAGGCTTAGGTAAAATATCACAAGTCTGTTAAAAACATTTAAATTGTAGTAAGCATTTAAGTACTTAATTTTGATATCTCGTTTCATTAGTCCACAAAGACCTTTTATCTTCGACCTTTCGAGTAATCTATTTCACTATAGTTACAATAATGATACATCTATACATACCTACACATTATATTTTCGTTTACTGCAACTCTCCGAAACTTCATATTTCGAGATATGTACACCTATGCTATAAAATTTTATGAGTATTAAGGTACCTACGTATTACTTCTTTACACGAGATTCACTTTAATGTAACGTGAAAAAGTGAAATAATATTATTTCTATAAGTACAAGACCTATTTACGTTACATGTTCCAAGAGCGGTATGTAATATAGATAACAAAAATAACATTATCTCCGGTTTTGCAGAATGGAAGGGTCGTGTTGGCGCGTCGGTCGTTAGACACAGGACCCGACCGCTCAAACTCTGTAATAAACGAATATATGTATATGTAATATTACTAGTCGTTGGCGCTCGCTTCGCACGGTGACAATAAAACTAATCATAAGAAATGCTATTTAAGAAATTAAATAGAATACAGCTTATAGCATATCTGCTTTTATTAAATCGTTATGAACACGTTAAAAATTGTTTTATCGCATTTGGTTTGATACATTTCTACTCAAATTTCTTTAAAACAAATTTTATTATTCAAATAATTTTGTTTTCTTATTATAGATGCAGATAATAATACCACGAGCAACTTTAATTCCGTGTAGAAGAAGGCCGGTGCACAAATTGTTAAATATTACAGTAGACAGCTATTCGTATGTATACAGGAAACCTACTGTACTGTACAAACGCTGTGTTTAATGGATGAACATTAAAAGTGAATGGACATGCATATACCCACATACGGTAAAAAAATGAACACGTCAATATATGACAGAGAATCGATACGAACGGGTTCAATTCAGGGTGAACTGTAGTAATTCATCAACGCCAAAAGGCTTTACGATGGTGATTAGCGTTTATGGTGTTTCGTTTTGTTCCACCGAGGCATTATAAGCTGTGAGCGTTTATCTGCTCTCGCTTAAGGTGTGAAAAAAATTCGATTAGCCCAACATAAATACCGACCCAAATGATTGCAGTTCACCAATATTAACTAAAATTGCTAGAAATTGTATAAACTATCTTAATGATCATAAAAAGTCATGTGGTATTTAATGTGGAACGAATAGGACAGCTACAAACACGAAGCCTCAAATTATTATTTCATCAAAATTGCATTGTATGCATATCGCTAATCGTTACTTGGCAACGGTGCAACCAGTGTTATTCATTCGATGTATAAAATAGCACATGTTAGCGTGCTGGTCGGATACATTGTTAATGTTTTATATTAAATCATGAGTATTTATATTTCATTTAGCTTTGTTGTGTTCTATAGTGCAATATTTTTCTTATAAATTGAGATAAACACTCCGTCGGGCTACATGATCTTTAACAGCGAATAGCTTGCAAGTGAAGCAGTTTCTTAATATTCCAATACGACAGCTAAGTACGTATTGTAAAATATAAAGATACCGTTGATTCCACAACGTTAACATTTTCCTGTGTACTAGTTTCAGCCTATCCTACATTAAGTTATTTGAGCTTTTCTTGAAATTGACAGTAATAATTATGGCATACATTACATATATCACGAGACTGAAACTCACATTTGCGCGTGTTTTTAGGTCAGAAGCTTTGATCTGAAGACACGCTAAAAGAAGTTCATTTATTCAGTGCCGAGGCGGCTTGAGTTCGATCATCTAATTCAATAGCATTAACATTCCTTTGCGATAACATCGTTTGAATAAAACATTGTTCGTTCCGTAACAATTGGCTCCCAATGAGACGTCAGGGCTTACTCAAAATGTGGCTTAATTTCTTTTCTCTCTGTACTAAAATCTATTTTTAGTAATAACATTTAATAGTCATAGAACATTCGTCGCGCTTCCCTTCTTCTGTTTGTATAGTTGAAATACATATAATAATGTATAGCGTTATATAATGGTACCTACATTAAAGTGTTTATTCACCTTCAATGTATATTTTTATTTTCTTTTACGTCACATTCTTTAGCAATTCAATATACATGCGTCTTTTATTTGCACTGGCAATGTACCAATACATACATAATGATAATTTATGTAGTTGCTCGTACATGATTACCGTCCGCTAGCATTTGACATGCAGTGTTTAGGCGAGCTTCTCAGTTAAAATTCAAATTCATGATCTTTTTGCCATAGCGTCAAATTATGTTTATATTAAATCTGCCTGAAATGTAGCGTTTTCGCTGTATAACGCTTCTCATTACATTACTTATTTACAAGTCAGCTCCTTACACGTAATAGCTTTCATACAGAGTTAAAGAAGGCGACCATTATTTTTGAATAATTTAGGACAACGTTTCAGTTTTGTTAGTGCGCTAATAAAAAAAAATTCACAGAGGAATAGTTTTCTTCAGTATTATACATATGCTGTAGTTCAATATTGATTGCAAATTAAAAATTCAAAGAGACGTTAGGATTACATTATCCCGGGATGTGATACAAATTATCCTCTAATTATAGCTGTTAGAAAACTACGATATTTATTCTAATGTTACATGGTGACTTGTAAAACCCGAAAGTGAGACGGTTCTTTCTGACTGACCTCAGCGCTGCGACCGGAATGTTAAGCGTTACGTCCAATGCGTTGTTACTTAGCCCATATCGTACACTCATGCCGTGTCATGCTCTATAATGTATTCAAGGCTTCGTTCTTTGCTTGCATAATTGGTTGTGTGCCGAATCGATCGATTTTTCTGATGGAGAATTAATATAATGAATTGTAGACGTGTACTTAATAGCTTTGCTGTAAATTAAAACAAATAGAACGAAAAATGACAACGTGACGTATGCAAAATGTCACCGTCCTTTAAAACATTCGTGACGTCATCGCCACGGCCTCAATGATAAGCGCTCCAATGTGACGAGCTATTACTTACCGTATAGCGCACCATCATGCCATGTCATGTTATATACTGAAGTCTTAATAAATATGATTTTATGAAAAGCAAAACCCGTCTTTTAAATATTGAAATAAAATAATTGTAACAATTTATCTGATAGCATGTAAATGACTGTCAACTGTCAACATTAGGTAAGTACACAGTTTTTTGAGGTTTTTTTTATTATATCAATGATACGTATAAAATACATTTTAATTTAGATATAAAATCAATTAACCTTTTTAAAAATAAATCTTATTTTTAAGCGATTACTGTTTCAATAAAATTTGCTTCGTTTGCTTTTTAGTTGCAAAATTATAGATACCTATATCTTTACCGTTATTACGTATTGCAATATCCTTGAGCAATTGCAATATGCTTGGTTTTAAATATTACATTTTTTCTACGTTTAGGATGCGTTTCCACCAGGAATGTCTGATTATGCGTAGCGAGGAATGTGCTTGTTAAGAACCAATGTGGTATCCAAATCTTGAAATAGTGTAAAGTGATGTTCGTAGTTTTTCAAAATGAACGCTACTCTACGATCACGATGACGATATTTAATTATTATCGCACAGTAATGTTCCCACGATACAGAGTTACTCGTACATGTACAATTACTTAGCGTATCATTCATTTATGCTCCGTCATTTTCGCCAACGCTAGTCATGCGCTAATGTTATGAACTTGGCAATTCGAAATTTCAAATTCTTAAACTAACTGAAACTAAAACAGGCGTTGAATACAATGTTCAGTATTGGTTAGATACTTCCATAACACAATCTATACAGGTATTATATATTATATAGGTATGTGTATTATATTACTTTATTAGTGTCTGGTCACCATAGTACAGGCTCTACCTATGTATATTTCAATCAGATTGCCGTGAACGTGTCCCAAGATTATTATTTTAAATTATTACACCTTCTGTTTGTATAAGTGTACATCTATTAGATCCGCTATAATTTTAGTATTATGTGCATTAAATTGTTTAATAAATAATTTAATACCTAAACGAAAAATAATGTATGTCTCTATGTCTGAACGGATTCAACTAAATATCTCCTTATTATATTACCTTACAATGTCTATTTTCTAATTATTGTTATATTTTCCTTGCCCCAAGACTCATGTAGCTAAATAGGTATTGGTACTCGTATATGATCGCGTTACTTATTTCTGCCGTAAAACTGCAGCATCTCCTTAGAGGTAATAAGAGAAAATTACGTACATTAATTGCAATGGTACGGTTCAACAGTGATTCAATGATAATAACCACACATAGTATGTGACGAAGAGCCGACATCAGTCCACAATTGACCACAGCTTTCCCAGGGTACGCTACTAAGTTCAGTCTTACTCGCCGTTTTGCGCAGACCGTAGCGCCATCTAGCAGAACGACGTCCCACGCTATGCCTACTACGCATCAATAAATATTATGTTTCTACTTTTCACTATTCTGTTAAAATGATAAACAATTTTTAAGCTGTGTACATGTACCTACATAATTTTGTATTATACTGCTTTAACGGAACAATGGCTTAAGTGTAATTACTTCCCGTGATTATGAAAACTTATGCCTTGCCATTTTGAATAGTGTGTCACCAGTATACTCTGGGGAGTTCACGTTTCGATAATGTTGCGGTTTTCATGCAAACAGTTGTTCATTCTTGCTGACATCTGCGATTTTACAACGAGTATGGAAAAATAAACCAATAGAGATTTTAAATTGTAAAAAGTAACTTAACCCCATGTAAAGATGAATGGATGATAACTTGCATTAGGTATTGCCGTCGGATGATAGAACGCAGCTGGATGAATTGAATTGTGCAAATACCTACTGGCACACACTCTAAAATTTATCTTACAGATGATCGACAGACGAGCAACAGAAGTGTTGAAACAAATATAAATATAACAAATATTTTTTGAAACCTGAAAACGAAAATGTGACACTTGTCACTTTCGCGAACAAACAGACGATCCAGCACCACCGAACGATCTTAGTTATTCAGTGACAGATGACATCTTATTGATATCGAAATTTGAAATTTTTAAGTATTTGTTGCCAGTCATCTTTTGTAGCATGATAATAAATTTCATCTGGGACACTAGCATGATCGCACGAATTTAGATTTGACGGCTGCAACAATATTACATATCTGTACACGGTATATATATCAGCAATCATATGACTTCATCGTCAAGTTTAAATTGTTGTAATTGACACGCTAGTTCGAATTTCGAACACGATTGTAGAACTAATTAACGACCGATGTTATTGTAACATCGGACTGCCTTTCGCAATAAAATTTTCGAAATAGCTACCTTTCTGAATACATAGATACATGGCGTATGGATTATCTACGAATGTCTTTTCTTTTGCTTGCCTAGTATTATTTCAAATCAATATTAAAAGTACATATTGTTACTCGTATTTTTTACCGTATTTTAAGTACTTTACAGTAAATATCTTGGGATAACTCATTTAGTCAGTCCCGTCATACTTATAGCTAACTGTAAAACTAAGTTGAAACTAAATGTTGAAAAAGTGCGTTGCTTCATTAAGCTATGTTGAAGCAACACATTGCTTCATTATGTTCATTAACTTTATGAAAATAGTAGAACACATTTAAAAATTTCACGGAATTTATTCTCAGATGCCTACGTGCATTTTCAACTGACCTCTAATATAATCCCAGCTTTTAAACAATAGCGATAAGAATCAGTTATAATATGCTTATACTGCGTATCTCCGAGTAACTTTATTAATTAAATAATAACAAGACGATAAGAAGCTTTTTACGGTTAGCATTTGTCGGGCATTGTCCGCACTATCTCGTCAACGATCTGTTCAAGGATAGAGAATTTTCCGCGGCATGTTGACACAGGATCCACGCGAATTACAAAGAAAGTTTTGGGACCGTTTTTGTCGTCCATAAACTTGTAAATATGTAATAATGCAAGGATATTTACTTACCGATGAATTCGAATCATATTAGCATTTATATTTTAATATTGCAGTGATCATGTCATTTAAATGCATTGTAATATGATTTTTTTACTTCAAAAGCTTAATACAAAAATTGGTTAAGCGACAAAGTTTCACTCCGCTCTTCTTGAATTTTCTGTCGGAATATATGTAATATCTTACCGACAGGAAAAACTTGTTTATATTCGCTTAAATATTAGCATAAATAAGAAATTTCAATATATGCATCTGATTCGTGTCTAACGATTATGATAACATTTGCAATATTATCTAAGTAGTTTCCCTATCAGCTTCAAGTTATCAGAACTTTCGAAATTTTCAGAAACTGTAAATTAAGTTCATAAGTGATTACGTAAATAAACATACCAAATAGTAGGTAGAAGGTTTTACATACACCTAAAATAGGAAAGACAGTTCACTAAATGATAAAAAGAAGTATATTGTAACGATACCTACCGTATTGATGCTCATACTGCATTTAAGTACATACGTATACATACGTAGTACATATATGCACGTATATATGAAATTACGCTATTGAAAACAGCGAAATTAGTTGCATTTTATTAAAGCGAAAATAACATAGAGAAATATTCTGTCAGTAGTAACTCAATCAAAATACTTTTACCTTTTAGTGGTAACGTACAAAAATACGAAAATTAATATTCTAGCCGCTAAAAAATTGATCACATTTAAAATTTTGCGCGGCAGCTGGAGCTTAATTCCATTTGATACTTCACAAAAATTTAAACTTTCGATTGTGACGAAAAGAGCCGCCGCGCGGAACGAAATATGAAAACTTTTTAGTCGTTCACGAGAAGCTGTCTAGGCTTGGTACTCAGGTTAACACAAAACCCATTAAAAGTTCTCAATAGAAAGATGAAAAATGAAAATTCTTTCCGTACCCTAAGGTTCTGACTTCATAATGCATATGACTTGCTCAAAACACCTATTTAAGACTTCAATATTAGATTGATGAAGTTCGCAAGGGCGGAATAGCCGAAAATATGGTTTCCTTTAATAACACCTCAAGAACTTAGTGCGTGTTCACTTTTCTTCATAGGAAGGAATTTTTTGATGGTACGTAACACCTTAGTGTTTATTTCGAATTATCCATATTTATACAACAATTTACATTGTATATTTGCCTTCATCTACTACAATACAATACAAATCGTCTTTATTACACACCAGTAATAAAAAATATAGTAAAAAAACCAAACAAATACATTTTATTACAAATGCCGTTTTTGTCACTAAACAACAATCTCTTCCAGACAACCATCATTGAGACTTACAGAGATAATTATAACAGGAAATAAGGTAGAGGTGTACAATTTAAGCTCTAACTATCATCAGTAGGTAGCAGCAGAAGTAAGAAGAAGAGGCCAAAGACGAAGGAAACAATAGTTATTATTAATGGCGAAAAATGAGAGTATTGGAAAAGAAACAGTATTTTTAATATTTTATGCAGATAGGTACTGTTTTTTAGTTCCAAGCACGTGGAATTCCAATAGGAATCGCGTTCCATAATTTGACTACAACTACTTTACAACTCTCTAATCTACTACATTCTCTCGCTTAAGATATGTTTATATATTTATTTAAAAGATAAAAGTAGAGCAATCGACGTTTCTCAGACCAGACGACATATTATGTAGGTATATTTTATCGAAATTTTCAGTACATACATACGTACATACATATCGTCACGCCAGGTCCCTAACGGGGTAGGCAGAAAGCAGCGACTGCCAAATCTGCCAAATATCTCTGTCCTTACAAAACTGCCGTGCTTCATCTAATTTTAATTTTAATTTGAAATTTTTCAGTACGTTCAGTAAGCCATAGTACCTACTCCGATCGGAAGTAATTGTTCGGAAAGCCTCTCTTTAAAATTCTCTTTAAAATCACAACAGTACCTAACTAAAAAAAAATATATCTTTGAACTAATTAATTCGGACGAAACGCGAACTACTCGTATCTAATGTTTTCATTACTTTATTTGTTATACGTGACAACGTACGCCCAGTACGAATACAAATACTAATGTCATAGATTAGTATTTGTACTACATAGTAGTGGGTTTGCCTATAACAATAAAACCAACATTGACATAGAATGCTAATCTTGATAGAAGAATATGATAAAATCGAAAATTGCTTTCTTATTTCACTTTCGCGTTGGAGATAACAGGGTTCGAGCCTTAACTAGCTTTAACTGCAAATCGAATTGGAATTCCTGATTTAACTATTGGAAGAGAAAATTTAAAAGCGGTTCCATTTCGCATGTAACTCGCAGTTACGTTATTAAGATTGTAATTTTGAGAAAATTTCTAATATTGAACCAATCTATGTATTACGTTATATGAGTACTAGAATCCGTAAACCAATGTTTGTAACTTACGAGTACATTGTAATAGCTTTGTCTTATGCTTTCGCTCATCAAAGACAAAGTACCATTTCCATGAAAACCTGTTAAAAGTGTCAAAGTAAATGGGATGACTTCCCTATTTTAAAACGCACGGGAAGTGGGTCAATCCTTGTTATTATTTGATCCGTTTATCCGATCGAAATAAAGCGTAGTATCTAATTAGTTACCATTATAGCGAAAAAAGATTCCGTATGTCCTTTCAGAAAGGCCCTCGAATCCCATACAATGATTCCGCGATTCAATTACGGGCGCTGAATGGCCGGAAATATCGAAAAATATTAATCCGGCGATTCGTATGAATCTTCCCGGTTTTTCCGTTCGGATAAGGTACGCTTTTCTTGCAGATTTTTATTAAGTTTTATGTTTACTTTTTATTCATCTTTATTTACCGAAGACGTATGTTTGTATGTAAAAGAAATGTAACACCAATAGAAATGAACTGGAAGCGTGTAAGAAAGAAATGGAAGTGTGTGAGAGAGAAAAATTGATTTGATGACCTACATTATATATGCACCCATTTAAAAAAACTCTTGTTTATGTCGTAAATACAAAATGTAAATTTCAAAATAACTAAAAGTAACTCTACTAAAGTAGTTCTACTAAAATAATATAAAAGTGTATTATGTAATTGTTGTGTACAACTACTTAGTGTAAATTATAAATACATAGGTATACTATATTTATTTTTGTCATAAGATCTCAAAACAAGAAACCTCAAGCTTTAAAACATTTTTTTTAAATTTCGGTATGAGCATTATTAACAAAAATACAGCTCTTTGAAAAACGCTTAAAAATTAGATTTTTTCCTTAACGCCTCATTTTTCGCCTATTGTATTAACAAACGAATCTTACTACATATTATTAACTGTGACTTGTTTATTCCCTAATACCAATTAGTTAAAAAATAAGTTTCGACGCTAATCTAGGCTGCTGACATATAATATCTTACTAGTTTCGTAAGAAGCCTCTCAAGTAAAGTGTCATTTGAAAATAAAAGCTGCTATTGTTGGCCTCACTAGTGCCAATTTTCTTGAAAGCAGCGCTCTGACATTTGCTGGAAGGACCGAGCTTAAATTGGTATTCCGAGGCTCGATTATATAGAAACCGATTGCCAAAGTTGACAGTGAAAACGCTGGCGGTCTTAAAGATACTTGTGGTAGCAACGTCTTATAAATGCTATGATTTTCTTTGTTACTTGCCATTTCATGGATTATTGGATAAAAAATTAATAGAAGTGGAACAAATTTAAAACCAAAGTTGAGTTAATAATGATAGATCAGCTGTCACAAAAAATGTTAAGTGCCCAACGCTCTACAATTTGTTATTCTACTCGTATTTGTTAGTGTCGTTAAATGATATACTTTTAGATGATATTATGTTTGTAATATTCACCACGTAGGCGGAATGGATACATGTCTATAATGTATAATTTCTAGTCTGTGTGTTTGTTTGTCATAGGGTCATATGTAGACCCGATTGTAGCATGAAATCACTGAAAAAAATTACACTGTGATGTGGATATAAGTTTTGCTTCGCCGCACCTTTGGAATAAGAGTTGCAATTCTTTTGAGCTATTGCGTATTTTAGTATAATAGTAGCTATATAATAGTAATAGCCGATTTCTACCAAAATTCTAAACACCTTTTCTTAAATTATTCATTCGCGAATAGTTCCAAGCCGATTGTCTGTTACATTATTCAGTGAATCAATGTGGTTTCTATAATGTTATTTGTGAGGAATAGATATAATCTTCTTGATTATAGTTATAAATAATCATATCATCATACCGTTTTATATATATTTTATAGACTAAATTATTTTAGAACATTATATAGGGAAACTTTGAAACTTTCCCAATATATCTCATATTTCATAATAACTATCGGATTCATTAAATTGTCCGGGCTTTATGAATAATCTTTTGAGGGGAATAATGAAATGAATTAATGGACGTGTATTATTAAATTCTTTAATGTGTAATATAAATATTAGTACGTCTCACATTGTTCTATAATGTTAGTAGGACTTGTGGAGTCTATTACGGATATATGACATAGCTATGGCGTATTCTTCATTTTGAGAGAACACCCATCTCCAAAGTTGGTAAAATAGGTAATATTGGCTGATGAAACTGCTATATCGCAAGGAGTTTGAAAAAAAATGTAAAGCTTTTCCATATTTGCAGCTGAGATATTTTTTGACGTAAACAGAAATAAATAATAGCTTAATCCTTGTGTTTGTTACAAAATTGTCTGTTATACCTGAAGGGCTTAGCATAAACAAATAAACATGCACAGTTGTCTTGGCAAGTAGTCAAACGTGCTGGGCCTTTAATAATATTGCTATACAATGCAAACCATAGCTCTCTAAACATCTTATAATACACACAAGCTGTTATAGCTCTTAAATGTAGACCGTAAGGCGTCAAATCCCTTGTACTGCCACATCAAATGTAATACAACTACGTTTGCGTGTATACAGAACGACGTATCCATTCGCCCTGATCATAAACAAATGGAGGCAATAGCAATCATGCAAATCAGAAATTGCTGTTACCATTGCAAATGTACTCCGTGAAGAAAGACAAAGAGGCTCCTTTTCGTAATATGACGGATCAAAACGTCAACAATCGTCAATTATGTACGTTTGTTTTTCTTGCGAAATTAGGGGTTGTTGAACTCGAACTTATTTGTCTGTGATGACATTGCTGGTTATTTTTCTCTAAGTAGCTGTATAACATTAAAGCTGATTACACGGATAACAAATCAGTGTCACATTTTTATATAGATAACTTTGCCAACTAGGAACAAGCATTATGCTCAACACAAAAATATTTGTCGTAGGTGGGAATAGAACCCACAATCCGCGGCTCAGCGTTTCGGAACTATTGGAACATCGCGCCAATCATACAGCACCGCATCTTCAGGGATATCGAAAACCGAAGCATCGTGCATCACCTACACTCTCAATTTTTTAAATTGAATTGAATGTTGAAGAGTGCGATAAAATAAAGAGAAGAAGAGCAAGATGCAAATATTTTTCATGCAAGTTTTGGCAATTCGTGGGTGGTACTCAAAACGGTATTACATAAGTTAAAATTAATATTGACCTAATATACATATTATTGTTAATCCTGATTAATCATGTTAATCCTGAGTTATTCTATTATTATTCTTAATAAATAACTTTATTTAGTCAAACTTCGCTTTAGCGTAAAAAAAATTAAGTATGGGTGGGTATAATTTGTAATATTCACATTTAAATAATGAATATTGTTCTGGCTTTCTAGTTAAAATTTAGTCGGCTCCATCTTAAAACCGACACTAGCTCGTAATTTGTGCGCTAGCCCCTACTTTAGTGTACTTTACACTACTAACTCCTCTTGAGGTCTCAAGTTACCACGAAATAGTATCGTCAGTCGAAATTTCTTGCGAATTGGGCCAAGTCTGTACGTCTCTGTAAGTTACTTCGGGACGCTGTGACCTATATTCTGTGCTCGTTTTCATCTCAGAAACAACGATATTTTTGTGTAGCAAAGCGCTACTTTGTTCTTCATTCGCGTTTCCGCTTTTAATTAATTAAAACAGGAAATCCCGCCGTTTGCTTGAAAAATGTAGGACGCTCAGTCGTCCATAGATGGTACCGTGAAATAATATTAACGTGGATATTTAGTATTGTTCATAAAAAAGTTCAGACTCCTACATGCTACATATATTTTTGTTTCCATCATCATTGCAACCGTAAATATTAAGTTTTATGTGGATTTATTATATATTTTATATAATAACTAGCTGTGCCCGCGGCTTCGCCCGCATGGAAATCAGTATGTTATAAAGTTTTTCCCGCGTTAATACCTACACCGCGGGAATTCTAGAATAATAATTACGAACTTCCATACAAACTTTCATCCCCTATTTCACCTCCCATAAAGGTCGAATTTCAAAAATGCTAGAATCGAAATCGAAAATATGAATGAAATTTAAAAAATAAAAACAATCGTCTGCCTCACTCCCCGCCGTCCCCCGCCCGCCGGCTGACCAGTCCTACGTTATGGCGCTTGATAAAA